>KN729053.1:0-17789 GCA_000816745.1 Ancylostoma duodenale
AAGTTGAAGGACCAGGAGAGTATTTTACAGGTGTTTTCTCTCTAGCTGCAAGTGATGCTACTACGAGCTCCGATACCATCTATACCAGTATATATCACCCTCAGTTGTCATTCAGCCTTCGGACGTTCTGTTGCAACCAAAGAACCCGAAACCTCTAGCAACCACTTCATTTGATGGAGTTCCTCTTTTATAAAAACTGTGCCGCCATCATATGCAAACCGCTTTCGATTATTTTTAACATCTCGTTACTTTACTGAGAGGTTCATCACTCTGGAAAGAAGTTATTGTAACCGCCATACGTAAGAATTCAGATGCGTTAACTTTGCATGATTATAGACCAATTAGCTTATGTCCGCACCTTGTCAAGATAATAGGAATGACCTTGCGCAAGACTATTCTGTCTTGGCTCAACGAGAGTAGACTCCTACCGGAACAGCAGCATGGCCTTAGCGCTGGTGCCTCCACCACCACACAACTTATGGATACGATGTACGACTGGTTAAATGCCTTTAATGATGAAAATTCGATAGATGTAATCTATTAGGTGCGTGCAAAAGTTCCGCGGCAGTTGGTGGTATTCCATAGTTTGGTGTTATTTTGCTCCTTCAGGTTTCCATGTCTTGCAACCTTTATCATATATTCTGGTAGCCTGAAACCTCTGCTACCTATAACACTTTTGGCACGGATTTAAATCACAGCGTTGCTCTATTTTAGCAGTGATACTAATGAAAGGTAGAGCCAGCAAATTTGTGGAATTTTGCTATAAGAATTCAAATTCGGACGATCTGCAAAGGGAGCAACCCATAGTATCAATTTTTCGTTTGTGCAGGGTATCTTCTCCAAAATGCCAGGAACTCGTGAGCTCTTGTAGAATATAGGCGGAAATGAGAGCACGGAAAACGCTCCACGAGCTAGTCAGTAACTTGATCTTCGAAGAGGCGATCGAAAGGGCCAGGTTGAATCAGACCCAGTGAAGGGTGTGCAGGACAGTACTACGTAATTACGCAAATATGTCCCATCGCTTGAAGAAAATCGGTAAGAAGAGAAAGATGAGTAAATGGATTTCGTGTGAGCTGAGTGAAGAACACCAGTGTCGCCACCTGGACGACTGCATATATTTGATCTACTGATTTTCTAGCAAGCGGTTTCTTGAACGGGTTCTTATTGGTAATGTGGTGTGGGTCATGTACGTTAATAGGAAAAGGTCGTTTCAGGATCTAGATATCAGCGACCTACCCAAAAAGGGGACAAACTATCGCTACACCTTTAGAAAGTTTTTTTGTTCTTTTCTAGTCAGCAACTTGGGTAATCCGTAATGAAGTTGTCTCAAAACAGATGCACCATTATTGTTGAGTAATGCGCTCTTTTGTCGAAAGTTATCATGCGAAAACTCTCAAATATAAGGTCAACGCAGGCAAACATATGTGGTCCGTTGCTGCTGCGGGACTACGGATATCAGCATGTTACAGTGTCAACCGTGTAAAAAATGGACCATTCAGGCTTTCAAATTCTCACGTGTTCCATATAATCCTTAGACCTGTCCCTAACAGAAGGTCCCTCTTTCAAGCTCCTTAATCGTCTCATCCGCTGAAAAACTTTCAGTGAACAAACCCTACTCAAAAACGACGTGTGCCTCTTTTTCAAGTATAAACCTGTCAAATTTGAGGCTTTTGGAAAAATCTTCATGTGCTGCATTGGCAACACTGCACTGGTGCCAATGCTGTTTGGACTGAACAAAATTGTTGACTATGAGCCGACTTATGGCGTTTCAAAAAATTGGGTGAAACTGCCCGGAACTTTTGCACGCACCTAATACTTTGGTCTAATTAAGGCGTTTGACAAAGTGAACCATGAAAAACTTCTCAACATACTTGCACATCTACAGATGCCTACTCAAGTTCTTCGTTGGTTCAAGTTGTATCTATCGGACAGGCACATGAGCATTAAAGTAGGAAAAGAATTCTTCAAGAGACATCCATGTTCAAGCGGCGTCCGTCAAGGAGGGGTATTGCCACCGCTACTTTTGCTTATTTACTGTCATAGCCTGCCCACTGTCCTAAAGACGCATCAAAAATAAAGGTACAAATATACGCGGACGACATGAAAATCTATGCATCCTACAATCAGCTTAACCGGAACGAAATTCATGATGCTCTCCTAGAATCGATTCATAGAATCATGGAGTGCTCCCGTTGTTGGAATCTTCCTGTAAATCTATCCAAAACGTTCCTTCTTCACTTAGGGAACATACCAACGACAGACTACGTACTCAATGATATTCCACTTCAAAGGAAGGACAATGTAAAAGACCTTGGTATACTTGCAGGAAGTTAGTTAAATTTTGAATCCCACATTGACATGGCCGTAAGGAAATCTTTTGTTACTATGATCACCATCTTTCGCAGCGTCCGCCTAGATAACACCAGTACATTTTTGAAACTATATAAAAGTTATGTGCTTCCTCATCTAGAATATTGTTCCCAAATTTGGAGCCCCTATACCAGAATGCACCAGAATAAAATCGAGAAGGTTCAAAAAATGTTTACCAGACTAGTCTTCTACAGAGTTTTCCCCTTCCAACTACTCATTTTCGCTGCCTTCTTATAGGGAACGAATGAATACGCTGGGATTAAAGAGCGTGGATGTCAAACTGAGAGCTAGCAAGTACTGGAAATTCACTTCTTCTTGTGGTCGATCAGGTTTGTACTCTTTGCAGTATGGCAAAATTGAAGCTTCTTACAAACTAAAATCATCCACTCTGTCTTCTACCATGGCGCTCGGTGGCTACAAAAGCTACCCAGTGAGGTACTGTCTTCAAGTAATGTTAGCATTTTTTCGGGCGAGATTACGAAAGCTCGAACTTTTGAGATTTTGGGCATTACGGATTACCAGAGTTTCCTTCATTTTCACTTTCAGCTACTTCTGCGGAGTTATCGTCTTGTCCTCACCGTCCAACTTCCACCCTAATTCTCTGATATTGTGTTGATTTCTAATGATTTCCTTTTTTCCCGTCCGTTTTTCTTTGTCTGACTGAGAAGTATGTTATTTTTCAAAGTGATCTCAAGCTTCTGTTTCGTTGATTGGTAGCACAGGTTCTCGCAGACTGGCGTGATCACTTTGGGTAGCAAGTCATGCGTCTACGATGAGAATTAGTATATTTAATCCGTAATTGCAAGTCTTTGGCCGCTCTGCTCCTACCCAGTCTGCAAGATCAACGGATTTAGCTAGTATACCCGTTTCCCAAAGTTCTTGTAGGTTCCCAGGACTTTTCATGGATCTCCATGGAAATGAGGACATTTTGCTAGCTGATGGGGGTGCATTGAGCAACGCCTTGTAAGACTTGCATTCCTAGTTCCTACGTCTTCTCTACCTGCCCAAAGTCTTCGTGAAGCTTGCGCGTATTCTTCGTCGTAAATCACGAAATCGAATCGAGCCACACCGCAATTAACAATTCTTAATTCCGCAAAATTTATATTGCACTGTCCTACTGCCACATTAATGAAGCAGTTTTGCTGTGTTTTCTTACAGAATTCCATTGCTGTGTTTTCTTACAGAATTCCATGCCCTATTCTGAGGTTCCTATAGTTAATCCTGTTTAGTTTGAGGGATATTTCCTTTGCTTTGTCTTGGATTTTTTATCTAAGTTCCAATTCTAATAATTGCAATTTTCTCATTACATCTGTAGCGCACCGTGGGTGCAATTAAAATTCAAAAAAAAATAGATTAAAAACACCACATGTGTCGACCGTATGGCCTAGTGGATAAGAAGATAGACTTCCAAGCAAGCATTCGGGAAGGCAGGTTAGGTTCAGCTACTCTGGTGAAAAAGAGTTGAGAGGATGAAGCGGAACGATCTTAGAGAATTTCCATTTTTCTTTCTTTATTGAGCACGCTGTCATAGATTTACTATACTAACCAAACTGTCGCATGCAACACCTTGCCAGGTGATATTTGCTTTTGCTAGCACGATAAAACTACTAATGGTGACAATGAGCGACAAGAAAGAGTGTATCTGATGAGTACGACCTGGATATAGGTCATGGGTCCCTCTACACCAGCTTATGTACTATTATACTTGCACATATATTCGACCGTTCGAATATTCGAATGATCGAATGAATTCGAAGATGGTAGAGAAAAACTTTCTCGATTCCCCGACTTTGTTCAGAAAATGAGCTTTTTGAGTATGCGAAGTTTCGAATGAATTCGATCATTCGAATGAACCATTCGAATGATCGAATTCATTCGAATAAATGTGTAAGTGTATGTAGTACATAATATAATGTACATATGTAGTATATGTAGTACATAGTATACCGAGATCGTGGGTACATAATATGTACCCACGATCTCGGTTCCATTAAAACGCATACCCCACGGTGAATTCGTACATACCTACAGTAAATTCGCAGTTCCCACGGTGGATCCGCACATACCCGAGGTGTCCAACCGACTCCCCACCCCGGACGAACCGCGGATCCACCGCGGCGGAAATTTCAGAATTGAGATGGGGCCGGTATCAAAAATGGAAACGATGTGTATCGGTCTCCACGTCACATTGCTTTTCATAGGTTATCTCATCGGCTCCCTCACGCATTTGTAGTGCCTGCGTTCGACTGTCACACCGCTGTTCCCGTGCACATTAAATGAAATAAGAGCGGTGATCATCAGAAAATAAGCGGTATCAATGAACTGAACTCCAAAGATCATTCATTATCTCGGAAACACTTTCTTAAAGGTGTCTTATTTCTGCCTTATTCACGATGCCATGAGGTTGATCACATTACTTGCTCTAACGTTTTACCGTCATGCATATGCAGGTGCGTGGATGATCCTTTTCTGTCAATGATAGCTGGATGTGCCTATGTTTGAATTTGACATATAACTGTCAAATACCTCCTGTTCTTATGACTCTAGGACAAGTAATAGTGGTACATAGTTCGTATCGTACATTAGGTGCAAAAATAATTTCCGGTCCAACATATTGTTAAGCTACTACAGATGAAACAAATTAAAGAGGTATTCCTTGTAAGTAACTATTGCCCAGAATTGCAGGTACTGGTGAATGTGAAGGTGGAATTGTTACAATAAATTATCTAACTTCTCGTATAAATGGTAGAGGGTGTACGAAAATCAATGGAGGCCTCTACTTCTTCCAATCCGACTGGACAAGTGCGTCTGCTACGAAACTTCACTAAATATGCACTTTTTCTGATAGCTGTGCAGCAGGAATACATCCTAAGCAGCGTAATAAGGTGAGGGCGTGCTTGCCGACGGCGATTTTGTCGCGGATTGTTGGCATGATGCTAGCGATGCGATCTATCGTTTGACGCTCGTTCTTCACGACAAATTGCACAGTTTTGTGGGGTCTTCACTTCTGTCTAGCCATTGAAAATCAGGGCGTCGCGATGACCGAGCATGGCCATGGAGCGATGCGTCCGCGATGCGATCGCACGTGATAGCTGCCACATTTTCACGGAAATCATGGCACAGCCGAGGCTGGCAAAACTGCGGATTTTGAAAAGATTGTGATTGCTCCGCGAAGCAACGGTCGCCAAGCATGATTTCCCTTATACGGCGAGTTGAAAGCCTGTGTAGGCTTCTGTCCCGTCACCCTCCCCTCAATTGCTGCCACTTTTCCACAGTTGCTACTAAAAGAAAAAGAAAAGCTTCAATAGCAACTGAGGGGAGGATGGCGGGAAAGGCTATAAAACTGATAGACGATTGCTACTTTTTGATGAGAACTCACAAACACATGGACTCACAAATGTCAAGGGGAGCGCAACTAGACGCCCGGGAAACTGCTCTGCAATTTCATAGAATTCTCGCACATTTCGCGCTATTTCGCAAAAAAAGTCAAAAAATGAGCATGAAAATGTTTTATTATCATAGCAATAAGTTTCCCCAACCTCATATGACGAGTGCTGGAGGAAACTTAAAGCGAAGATTGTTCTAAATTCCGTGTAAGGATAGTGAACGGAACGAAAACTAAACTCTGAATACATTCAAGGCTGTTCAAAGTTCACTAATGAATCTGAGCTCTTGATTTTTCACCAAATCCGGCATGATCTCAAATAAGAACATTTCATAGGGTGCTGTCTTCAAATGGATCACTAATCAAGCCTTCGCGAATGTTTTGACTCTCTAGGATAGAACTAAACGAACATAAAAAGACAAACGGAAACCTACAAAATGAAACCTAATTGTGACAGAACAAGATGAAAACTCCAGATATCGAGAGAAATCAAGTATACAATCTGAAAAAAAGTCAGCCGTAACTTTCAGTGCTGGAAGTACGTGTCTACTATGTGCCGTCTCAGAGCATCGCCCTCTCCAGCATCCGGCGCATCCGCATCCTCATCTCCAGCATCGGGGTACTGCTGCGGAATAGCCTCTTCCTCAGTGAAGGGCGCTCTCTAGTTTCGATACACATATTCCGCAGGCAGCAAGCCGCGACGATGATTTTGGAGCTGCGTGTCGGGTCATGCCTGAATGGAAAACCTTCGTTGAAGAAGATGTGTTTTGGACTCATACCTGAGCTCAGTGTGCAAACTTTGGAACTGCCGCTTGAGCGATTCAAACGCTTGCTCAATTATGGCGCGCCCCTTACACAGCGCACGAGTACAGCGGCCCTCTAGAACAATTTCGTGGTAGTATGACTTTGATTTAAAGCAGAGTATCAACAATGAAGGAACCTGCTTCTGTCCTTGTTTCGGCTAATATTTATTTATTTATTTATTTATTTATTTGCGTACACCATAAGGGTGTGCCATTACAGCAAACAGAATGTAAAAGTGGTATGCAACAAAGAAGCACCAATTAAAGAAAGAAAACGAACAAAATTAAGCTGACCAGTAACAACCAATTAACCACAACACAACAGTAAGCATAAAAGAGTAGACGTATGGGTAGTTGACCTGCACTAGCTTCCAAAAGACTTCAACGGAAGAAGGAGAACGGAATAGTTACTTCTGCTTTAGGTAATTGCCACGTATTCGATTCCTGGATAATTTTTCCATGGTAGCAGGCTAGATATCATTGCAAAATCAACAGGCATTGCTATGTCAGGTCCCTTTTCAACCAGAAACGGTACAGATGCTATACAATGAAGGCAGAAGACCATTGAGATCATCCCACACCGAGAACGCAACTGATTAAATCATCCAGGGGCGGTCGCGGAGGCGACTCTTTGATCTGGTACGAATCCCCGGCATAAACTCAGCTGGATACTCGCTGGATACTTCCCCTATGCAATAGCATCACCGGAACTGGGGATAGTCCTGGTGAAGGACCTCGTTGGATAAGATTGCTGATCAATGAAAGTGCTGATAATATTGAAGAAGGTGGCATGAAAAAAAGGAAAGTATGCATATGCTTGACGGCTTAGGAATTGGAAACTAGTCTAGATCCTTTGATTAGTAAACAAATCAAACCATCATATAAAACTGTTACTGACAGCCGTGGGTTGGAAAGGATAAGGTGCGGGATCTAAGACAACCAACGCGAGCGAAGACAAGGCCTTGTAGCATTGAGCGAAAGTATGAACCAAAGTAAATGCAGTGCATCTGGTCCGGATTCAAGTGATGTGCTCGGTAACCAACTAGAAAGAAAACTGAGTTAACGACGCAGAAGGAAACAGCGCAGCCAGATGGCAGCTCACACCAGCTGAGATGTCGTGTCACTGAAACAACGCCAAATATTGCTGGAGAATTACTGGCGGAAACGAAAGTTTGGATGAACAACACGGCTAGACGAAGCACTGACTCGACGGCTCATTCCTATCTTTGTCGAATGTTTAGCAGCAAGGGTGAAGTGGTGTTCCATTATATCTCAATGTTTAATAATCGAGAGGTGCTATCTCGCTTCAATCTCGACTTGAATACTCTGTTGTTTTGAGCCTGTACTATATCACTAGGTAGAGTTTGAAACACTCTGGCCGTTCGATTGAAGATGTTATTATACATCAATGCAAAGCTCTTCTTTTGAGTTTTTGCATAATGCAGACTGAAACCACCTAGTCTTACATTAGTAGGTCCAATATTTGCTAGGAGCTAGCCTGGTTTCTCCCCGCAAAACACGAAAGCAGAAAATCAAGTCGGAGATAGCACGTCTGTAGTTCAAACTGCGCACTCTTAACTTTCTGAGCCGATCTCTGTAGCAGGGTATGACCTCGAAAGGGAATGCCCTTCTGAACAAGATACGTGTGGATGCATGCTGCACCCTTTCAATCTTGGAAATAAGTTTGATTTTGGTAGGGCTCCACATTGGCGAACAATATTCGAGATGCGGCAGGACAAACGAGTAATATAAACGTTTTAGAATGTTTGGATTAGTTGTATGAGTGTCACGCAGAAGCAGAAATAACGAAGAATATTGTTTGCTGACGGCGTTATCGATATGGGCAGAGAAACTTAGGTTGGCATCAACAATGACTCCCAGGTCCTTAGCAGACCTACAAGAATTCAATGTCATGCCATTTATCTTATACTCCGCTCCCTCATCATCACCTATATGCAGAACTAGAGACTTCTCGGAGTTGATAGAAAGGTCCCATTCAGAAGCCCACTGCGCCAGCCTAGCCAAGGAGGTTCTCAATGCCGAGCGTACTTCAGGAGCATTTTCTCTACTGTAACTTCCATAGATCTTGAGGTCATCGGCATACATTCGAACCTTAAAGAAGTAAGGAGGAAGTGCGGTAGGTCCATGGTGTAGATAATAAACAAAAGAGGAGATAAAACTCCTCCCTGCGGCACTCCGCTGCTGCAAGAGAATTTTGCGGAATATTCATGTCCAACTTTAACTGTCATTTTCCTGTCCCTGAGAAAGTCCGTTATCCAATTCAAAAGGTTCCCATTTATGCCAAGACCTCGTAGTTTATCGATTAGCTTAAAGTGGCAAACCTTGTCGTAATATTGGCTTCAGCAGAAACTTTTCCGATCTGTAGGCGCTGCCAGCCAGCAGGACTCTCTTTTTTCGACCGCTAATCAAATCTCTATACAGCTGACTCGATCGACAAACCTTAAAGGCAGAGGGCCACCTCATTTCATATCTGAGCTGATGGCATATTCCGAACCTTCTCGACACGCTGATTCCAACGGTGTACATGACATGTCGTGAAACCCTCAAACAATCCGTTTTTGGACGGCAAAACCAATTTTGACGCGGAAGAGTTTTCCGCGTGAAAAGTGCGCGGCACTTGCGCGCCTTTGATAATAGTGCGCTGGCGCATCGTAGCGCCTTCATGGTGGAATGCGCTGACATTTCGCTTTGAGCGGGCTTCATAATCTGTTTCAAATGCGAGGATTGTTGACAAAAGGAAGAAACACAATTCCTGGTGAACCCCTCCATAAACATGCACAACGAAAATGAAAGTCAGAATTGTGCAGATGTAAAAAGACATAGAAAGGCTCCAGATTAGCAGTAGCTGTTGATGTCTTGTCCAACTGTTGGTCAACGAACGGAACTGTTTGAAGCATACCTGCAGTGGGTAGATTTTGTGGGAAGACTCGCTTCTAGTTGAGATACATCATCGCGAATAAGTCCTCACCACATTTTCGGAGCCGATCGATCAATTGGTGAGGTTTTGACGCGTTGTAAAAGTGTGCCGCATCGGCTCCAGCAAGGGCTGACAGGGAGCCTCGTCCGCTTGCAGCGATCCACCTCTGGGCTCCAAATCTACCTCATTTGGAGCCCTTTGAGAACGGGGTTTTCGTCATTTCTCTGAGATCTGGTATATATTTTTGGAATCAGCAGGTCGAGTAGGTCATGGATATGTCGATATCTCTGACATGCCGAACGAGGTGGACCTCTGCCTTTATTAGCATGATTATCGTTGTGGTTTAAATTAGGGATTCATACATACATAGCTTCAATCGCAGCTCAAGCGTGAATCATGTGGTAGGCCGGGAAATTTGACGCTGATCAAGATCAGCTAGCTATTGCGCCCATGTTGATGGAATGATAGCCTCTTCTGACGGAGAAGAAATTATTGCATTCATACTTTGCACTTCCACTTAACTGGTTTTTGTGCACTTCTAACTGTTTACATAGCTATCTTCTGAAATAGATGGCGCGATGATCTTCACATGCGATCCATCCAGCGCCACCACCACGTGTGAAATGCCGCATTTCTGGGAAGACCTTGGAAAGTACTTTTGGAGAGATATTTTCAGCGAAAGTAGGTAAAGTACAACGTTGATTGCAAAACCTTCTCTTCATAACACGCTGTTGTTCTTGCGTCGGCCATGAAATGGATCCCCCTCTTCTTCGGTAGACGAGATCAGAGGGTTCAGCAATGATTCTGTTAACAATAGGCTGTGAACAGCCACGTGTCACGTCACTAACCCTCCAAACGAAAGCGCTGTTTCTCTCTACAACGATACTGCTTCGTCCTCAACGAAAATACCTGAAGATTATCGCTTCCTATTGCTTCAAGAAAGGCCGCGAATTTCTGTGCGCTAATAAGGGACGCCGATCTTATTGTTTGAGGTGCGAGATCGTCCGTTATCAGCGACAACACGTAATAACATCCATTGCGTGACAGGCGGAACCTTTCTCGAAAGTGAACATCGTTCAGAATCTCGAGCGAGTCTGTCCTGTCTCGGAACACGGGGGGCACTGCTACCCTTATGAGCGCTTCGATTTCTCCGCGATCTTCGTCGTTCAATGCTCTAGATAGTAGTTATAACATTCTCACATAAAATAATGCTATCTTATTGATTCTCTTACTAATGCTATCTTATTGATTCTCTTACATTTCTAAATACTACCGCTTAACGTAAAAGCACTTCATATAAAACCAAATCAAAGCTGACTTTTTCGTTCACTCTACTTCGGAAAAAGGAGTAAATCTTATGAAGTTATAGGATTTACAACATCATTCGTGCACATAAAGCATGTGAATCAAAAGTAATACATAAATGCGAGCACAGAAAGCACATATATTCCTCACCTGAAAGCTGCATACCCAATAGAAATCAAACAATTAACTGAGAGTGGGAGAACGAATCAATTTTTGTTAATAAGAACAGAAGCCAAGGCATACGCGATTACGGACAATGGACTCAGCGTCGTATTCACGTGTAAAACAAGCATTAAGCACCTAAACGAAGATTATAACCAGAACGAAAGCTACAAAAGGCTTATGCGCAAAGCAAAATTATAAGAGAAACACTCACCTATTGCTCAGATGCTGATTGAGCAATGCATGCAACTCATTTTCGTTGTAGTCTCTTCCTACATCAAGGTATTTGAACCGGCAAATAAAATGAACAACCAAAAAGTGCAGAAACTTTTAGGGCGATCCACATGCGAGAACCCGTAAGAGGAAATGACTCACCGTTAACTTGGATGTCGCTGAAAGAAATGTGCTGGAAACAAAAACACGCAAACACAACCCTTATTAGGTAGACCTTCGCCGGGTTCTCTTTCATAAAGAGGAGAAGCCTCGGAGACGGAGACAAATCATCACTCATTCATATATTTCCCAGGCCAAATCGTTTCAGTAATTGTGTCATTCTTAACAGAACATACACTTAGAAGCAATTTCTGACACAATTTACAACTTAGTCACATGCGAGATAAAAAATACTACAACTTTACCTATGCTTCTATTCCTACAAATAAAATCAAACCATTCATGTAGCTCACGAAAAACCACCATTAAGAAGACTTCCGAATTAGCACATTTCCAAACTAATATCAAACAGAAATCCAGTCACCTTCTCCGCTGTCCGTTATTGTCCACCACGATCATTTCACTATGTCGCATTGTTGGGCTCATCTTTTCCCACTTAGAAGCCATGTGGATGCCTGCGTAAAATAGTCTGCTCTAATTTGCTTGTGCGTGGGGAATATAATTCGCCGCGGGTCACGCTATCGTGTTGGGTGACATTGGAGGGTAGAGATTATCAGCCACTTGTAGACAGGTATAGTTCACCCGACGTTTAACCCAGCGGTTGTTGGGTAAACTTTTCAATGAATAGCAAATTCTGGGTAAACTATGGGCGTCACTAGCCTTACCTCTGGTAAACTCAATGATAAATACCAGCCCTGAAGGCAAGGGTCTATGGGTGAATACCCTCGCTGTACACGACCGCTCACTCAATATCGTTTTTTTTTTTTGTTTATGAAGCAGAAGGATGAATCTTGAACTTGAAGATGAACGGTTCTACTCAGCTGTGTAGCTATGCTCAAACAAGTAGAGAATTTCACGGAAAAATGTTTTGTGTGTGAAAAAGCAATTACAGACAAGCAACATCTGCTCCTCGGGTTCAGGAAAGTCAGAAACATAACTGGTCCACTGCATTTCGCAGCAACTAAAGGCTTGGGGAAAGTCAAATGCTTCTCGAATGTTAAAGAAATTCACCCAAACGGTAATTTTTTTGGTTCTCAATTGTTACTTGATTTCACGAAGGATGGGGAGGGGGCAGCGGTGGGAGTCTGATTCAGTTCTAGATGATGGTCCAACAGAATACTTTTTTAAGGCCCGGCCATCGTGCTTTTGAACAACGAAGGTCTTCAATCGCTGGATCTTTCATCGCTGCGAAAACTTACGTACTCCAAACAGACGAAGGCTATCATAATACACAATAATGAAGGATTTGATGTTGATGGATTTATCGACCACATGAAAGGAAAAGGCATGCAAGACAAAGAATTTTTAAGTACTTCAAGGCGAGGTTAGCTGGCACGTGTACTTTGCATTGCAGTACATATTTCAATATTGTCTTTCGAATTATCCCTCTTCTCAAACCTAGAACGTTTCAGTCAGTCTGAATATTGCAGGATTCATGAACAGTATATGGGCAATACTTCTTCTCCTACCACTTTTCCTTTTTTACTTTGCCTCCTTGGGTTTGCAGTTTATAGAACTGCAGAAGAAGTTGGAGAATGGATCAAATTACTGAAGTCGGAAAAGGTGACCAGCCAGCATTGAATCCCTAATTCTTTGCAGCTGCGTTTCAAAGTCAAAACAAGGTAGTTTGGTTAGCTGGGCCTTCTTGACAACAGGGTACTGTACTAGATTTTGAGCGTCAAGAGAAAACCCCTGCTTCACATTTTTTAATCATTGGAATTGCACAACTCAACCTCAAACTTCATTTTAGCAAAAGCTATATCTTAGGTTGTCGAATATGTAACTTCTTAGTTTCTTTTTAAATCGATTATTTTCCCTCATGTTTTCATTCTTTCGCCAGAATTGTATAACCATTTGAAAGCTACATCTTGCGCTTCAAGAATTTTGTGGCTACACCCGATTAGTCCACTTTTACCCGAGCAGATGTCAAGAAGTGGACATTCAAAGGTGCAGAAAACTCATCTCTGACACCTTTATTTTGCCTACCGCCGAAGTCGAAAAACAATTTATGCGGCTGAAGACGATTGCGTCTTGTACAAAGCTACAGTTACAGCTGACAGTACCGTTCAGAATTGTCTCAGGTCGCCTCGCCACCGGACGGCTCACAATCAGAAAAAAAAGGGATGGGCTGGCTTTAAATGCAAGGGGCGGAGCTCATCCAGACTGCACTGGTTGCTCCTGTCATCCCTCATCCATATCCACTTAACCCGACGACCATCACCCCTCTGTCACTCATAAAACCTCAAAATTAAGAAAACAAAGGACTTATTTGGCAACCTAATATTGTGAGTATCTACCGCTTTGAAAAGAAGCCGCCCACTCAAGACATGGCCAGACTTCACCTTTCGGTCTACTGCGATTGCCGAGGTCTTCATCATGCTACTCAGCAATTTTTTTAACACAGCTTACAGACGAATCGTTGTGTTTCGTCTCCTTGACGCTCACACATTCTTAGAGAAAATTCCTTTTTTCGTCCGTAGTATTTTTTACAAACGTCTACCTGAACAATTCGTAACAATTCACGGCGAAATTTTCAGAACATTTCAGGAAGCATTACACTACAAACCTCCGGAATCGCAAAGTATTCGAACTGAATGGTGAATCTGACATTGATGTACCACTACTTAACCATTAATTCAGAACTTCATTGAATGCAATGAAATTTTTTAATTGTCTGCTTTCAACAAAGATAGCCATTAGTTACGTCGCGCATACAGTGTTAATTATCCTTTAGCATGTTTTTTTTGTCAGTACAACATGTGAAAGCTTCACTATCCTTTGCCTCATTGAAGTCGTTGCGCGCAATCGGTGGAAAGTTTTCGAGCGCGCCCAGCATGCAGCGCGTGCGCGGGGCGGCCCTGTTGTGGCAGCGGTCCAGCTTCCTCGCTCAGCTGTTCGAGGGCGCCGTTCATCAGATTTCCGGCCCAGGTGAATGTTTTTCTTTCCATTTTCTCTCTAACTGAAGTTTATTTGAAGGTGTGAGACCTGTGGCTGACCGATATCGAGCGGACGGCCTCGCATGCCTCATATTTTGCACGTTTCCCCCATGCATGCCCCAAATGCTTGTCTTTATTGTTTTTTTTTTGTATTTTTTTTTGTTTGTTTTGGTCCCGTGAAAGGCTGCTAGTTCCAGGTAGCCTCTCTCTTGTAGGAAAGAGGAGCCGGGGACGTGGTTGGGGCATGCGCGGGGAAATCTGAACGAAACCGATGGCCCCGTTATCAGCCACCACGTCCTCGGGTCCTCTTTCCTACAAGAAAGAGAATACCTGGAACTAGCAGCCTTCCACGGGGCCAAAAACAAACAAAACAATACGTAAAAACAATAAAAACAAGCATTTTGGGCAAACAACATGCATGAGGTTTCAAGTACAGCATATTTAGTACAAGGTTCCTCGACAATTATTCGCATTGTGGTGCACGACTAATCATTTCGAATTTAACCAAGTCTTCAGATGAATTGCGCATATCCAACCATAATAAAAGCTAGAAAAAGTGCAGACCCCGAATGTTCACGATGCGACTACATCCGATTTACCTATGCTTAAATGGGATACAGCCTGTGAGGATTTACCGCGAAGCTGGGATTTCATTCTTCCATAGAAGCTGTGGAAGATGTAGGATCAGCAGGGAGAAACCCGCGCGATTTGATCTGAAAGAAAGAAGGTGCAAAAGACGCTATGTATACGAAGGTGTCATTAAACGATGCAACATATTTCCAAAGAATGTCAGTATTTTTGGCAAAAAAGGCTTCCAAACAAAATTAGAGGCGGTGTCCTTTTCATAGTTAACTGGTCTTAGGTTGTCATAAAAATACCGAGGTTCAACTCATATTTTCTACAGTTTTTCCACTTTCTTTTCAAAATGTATATGGATCTTTTCAACAAATATATATATATATATATATAAATATAACAAGACCCGGGGGCGCCAAGGAGACCACATTTCCGGTCTAGTTCAAGCCCCGAAACCGGTGTGTGAAAAACTAACAGCATTCTAGCTCTCCTATGTTCTTCTCAGAGCTCTAATTTCTTCCAATTTATCTTTAAGCAACGTCGTTTTGTTCTACATCCATTAATAAATTGTGTCTCTTTCAAAGTGCTTCGACTCGCCTTTGGCGGGCGAGTATTGCACTTGCCCATTTCGCGGCATTCTGCCATTTTTAGCTCGCCAGCTCTTACATTTCTGTACGTGTATAATGTAAAACTTTGCAAAAACTTTGCAAATTCTCCCTACCTCCCCCCCCCCTCCGAAAGCTGGCCGAACAAAGTTGCCGGACCCATTCTCGGGGAGTGAGTGTGACGATGAAGCCTACCGGGGCGGCGGTTCTTGTGATTGAGCCATCCAATCACAGAAAAAATGACTCCTATGGTCTCGCATAATCGCGGCACTCATTCTCTGGTTTAGCACGCTCCTCCTTCCCCCTTCGCCTCCCTTTCTGCCACTGGCAGCTAGCAAGAATCACCCTTACTGTTGACCATGCAGGGCATACCCTTCCACAATGAATGCTAGCCACTCCACATCGCAGGACAGGAAATGGATCAGAACACATGCTTTACAGCAGATAGCATTCACTGAGAATGAGGTTTTTCTGAGATTGCCGCTGTTATTGTCTACTTAGTTTAGGAAAAAAAAACGCCGATTTCATTACAGTTAAAGAGTTTAGCACGTAAGGAATAGGTTGCACATATATTTCCACCAATAATTTAGTGAATCCGGGCAATTTACCTTAGACGTTCAATGCGAATATCACTTCTGAATCACGGCTTAGAGCATCCTTACATTTACCTAACGCATCCAATAGCTCGTCTGTGGCAGCTAGCGGCAGTGCGTTCCGGATCAATACTACGGTGAGATGTGTTTCTGGCGTAGGAGCTCTCTGTGTGATCAAAACCTGGGCTTAGAGTTTCGTTTGTGGGGTTGAAAAGACGTTTGACCGAGTAGATTACATTTTGACGCACCCATTGCAGGCTCTGAAGAAGGCGATCCCGCCGAAACGTTAGCCAATAACGCTGTTAATAACCTCGTGTTCCGCTTGACTACTAACGAGACAGTCATCAATTCATGCCGAGGTTTATCGAAAGTCGGACATGGCATCCTTACATTGTTATTGTAGCCATACCGTGAATAATAGTCTCTCTTTAAGAATGCTTGAAATTGAAGCTTCACAAGCAGGTCTTATTTCACATGCTGGTCACGAATTTAGCATTGAATTTTGCAAGCTAACACAGTTTTGGGGAGTTCCCGACCAAAGTCGGTTCAGTATGTATGGTATCCCATAATCCGACTGGTGCTGTATACGTGCTGTAACTTTCCAGAGGCGTGCTTCGGTGCAAAATTGATATCATACTCGTGATTAGCAAGGGAGGTCCTGTGCGATGTCGGGCCGAAGTTTGTGGAAGATAACTATGTGCAGTTTCTATAGCATGAATACCGTACATTCTACAAAAAGGCTACCACATGGATGAAAGGACTTCATATTTGTTATCAGCGCAGCAAACCCTGCAGCTTCTTTCTTGGAAATAAAGCATAAATTCGCGTTGATTCGAGGTGGCTTCAACCCAAAACGTGTGTTATCTTTAATGTTATAAAACAATCGTTCCCAAATACCCACACTTTTCAGCCACCTCCTGTAGAGAAAATACTCATAGGGCTTATCTGACGATTCGTACGTTACCAGCCATGTGTTCATATCTGAAAGACGGGCAATTGTTAGAATGTGGCCAACATTTATCCCAAAACTAAACAAACCTAAACTCATTGACAAAACTTGCACAGAGTCAGATGGTCGCAGTTTCACCAGGTACTGTATATCTGGCTCAATGATGGTATTAGCAACGAACAGTTCTTGCTTGTGGTACACTTTTAAAACCGCTCATTGATTAGCCACGCAGGAAACATGATCTAACACGTCTTGTAACGAAATCTACTGTAAACACTGAGCGTTGTGTATTAAGCGTAGAGTTAGGCTTGGAAATTCAACGTTGAAGAGAGAATGAATTAAAGAAAATACTTAGGATATCCGCTCTTTCAACTTCCCATTCACACTTATGATGGAATTGATGGAAGAGGTAAAACATGAAACTTCCATAACACATACAACATGAGAATGACGTAATAAGAAAGGTGAAAGTGGCAGTGGAAATCAGATCTCCTCGATCCACTTCTCCGATTTTCCTCTTCGGTGCAAGCACTCTTTCTTTTCGCTGCATAACGTCGACACAATCTACTTTAAAACAAAACTGCCGAGTTGCAAATTCAAATTCACCACTTTAGTCAACATGGTTGTTCCTCGTTTGTATCGCTTCATTTCGATTCACATAGGAATTTTTCTAGATCGTATCTTGAGCGAGTAATAGTCGTCTTCTGTAGTTTTCCGTTTACATAAAAAGATGGGATTTCCAAAAACCCCCCAAAAAAATGAAAAAAAAATAGG
>KN729055.1:0-12838 GCA_000816745.1 Ancylostoma duodenale
CCAAAACAACCTCTCTATGCAAAATTTGAGAGGATTATGTGAGATGCGGTATTTACAGTGTACCTACCGCAACCCTAGAAGAGCGGAGCTACGGTACAATATGAATAAGATATTCGTGTTCAGCACCTCAATCAACCTTACCAGGCGAAGTTAGGGCGAAAAGTTTTAGATAAATTTGGGGGCAGAACTAACCGAATAGTGCTAGCCGAACTCATCCCTGAACAAAATGCGGAATTGAGCGGATACGTCAGTAAGAAAGTTCCTGTATTAATGGAGAGATGATATGCCTTCCAAGATATCCAAGCTGTTAGGGAACGATTTTAACAGCAAAAACTGTAGCCATTTTCGAAAAGATAGACGGACTCCGTTCCTGCAGATACACGATGGGACCTGAATGATGGATGCAGTGAGAGCATGTGTCAATTAAGAGGGTCGCATAGGTCCCGGTGCGATTCTGCGACCGCGACGCTGTGAAATCACACGTGCAATCCGTCTATCTTTCCGACAAAGAATGCAAAGCAAAGGTAAGGTGATAACAGCAAAAAGCAAAAGAAGTAACGTGTCATGCGGTTATAACATGTTCTGTGTAAAGGCCCGCAACATTAACACGAAGGTCCCGCAACGAACGCCGCCAGCCTTGGCGTTTCGCCAAAGAGCCGAATTAATTATTTGTCGTTGATAGATAAAATTATCCGAAATCAGAAGACAAAGTGACTAACAAGTTTTAATCTCATTAAAAAAAAAAAACGATACTGGTCTTAACAGCAACAGCTACTGTCTGTTAGCTCAGAGAGGGCTCCTGGGTCGACCGCAATTACGACCTCATCATTGTGCCGGTCAACTAATCTGATTTTCACAGTTTTTTGACATGAATGCGGTGTAATTCCTTCCATTTTGATGTCTCCCTACTGCAATTTAGTAAGATATCCTTATGCATCCTCCGGCGTCCTCCCATTGAACTACAGCGGTCGTTGTTGCAGACATAGTCACCTCAGGTACCTTCTCTGAGCTAACAGACCATTCTTCTCCTAAGCAGATCGAAGACGAAAAGCTTCACTGGAAAATATTATATTTGGTTATCCCAGGAAGTGATCGAGGTAATTCCAGAGTGGAAGGAATCACGAAGATCGTATGTAGGAACATTTCGAGGATGCTCTCGGCTTCATAGTAATAAAATGATAAGTGCTCACTAAATGCAGCGTGAATGTCGGTTCTTCGTGAACGTCTCAAAATTCAAACATAGATCCAACTAAATACAAAAAAGAAAACTATTATAGACGCAAGACTAGGTACGATTTTCTCGACATCGAATGGACATCGAATGGTGTAATCAGAATACCAATCTCTGAAAACACTATTTACTGAGAATTAACCTGAATTTTACCGTTGCCACATAATTGACTTATATGAGAACCATCCGGAAATCCGGTACGAAACCATCGAATCAGATGTCCACCGGATAAACTGCTGAATTTTTAGGGTACTGAGGGTCCCAAAAAGATGTTTATAGTTTTCGAAGGCTAAAAACCATAAATGTCGGCACTTCATTTCATTCTGCAACTATGACAATTTTTGTATCATATCTCCTTGTAAGAGGACTTTCTGATGAATTACAGGTAAACTCGTCTTCCTTCGATTTTTTAAATCAAATCAGCACAAGGGAAGAACTGTCAGGTGCACATAGAAGTCTGAATATCAGTTATGTACTAGTAAACATAGGAATAGTACATATACATTTCAACTACCCGCTCCTCTGCTATTAATGTCTTCCTTAGTAGCATCACGCACGAAAAATGTCGTCTCTGAATTTCTTTCGAAAATCCAAAAAAAGGAGGTTCCCTTGCGTTCAGGACAGTGACAATGGTTGTAAAGAGACAGAAATTGAATTTCCCTCGCAGATGTTAGTGATTTGTTAGTGATGTTAGTGAGTGATTGAAAAGGATAATAACCATACGCTGCGCGCATGTACAGTCTATTAGCTCCCAGAGGGCGCCCGATCTGACTTTGGCCGCAACTACGACCTCATCACTATGTTGGCCAACTGATCGAGATTTTATACTTTTAATAGATATGTTTTTGGTTTGATTCCTTCCATTTTGATGTTTCCATACTGCTATTTACTAAAGTATCCTTCCACACGCTTCCTGCGGCGTCCTCCCATCGATGGAACCAGTGCGGTCGCAATTGCAGACATAGTCGGATCGGGCGCCCTCTTTGAGCTGATAGACCCCATAAAGGTGATTCAGTGCAGTAAGCTGACGTGCAATTGATCGCATTTCGCAATCATTTTCACAGGGGGAACTCCCATGAGCACTATTCCACACTAGGGCCCCAAATTTTTCGAAAAAAAATTTTCGTCAAAACTTTGCGTAGGGGGATATCTGAGGTGCTGAACACGAACATCGTATTCATTTTGAACCGTAACTCCATTTTGCAGGGTACGGTAGGCATACAGTACCTACCGTATCTCCCAGAATCCTCTCGAATTTTGCAGAAAGGGGTGATTTTAGGCGCTGATTACGATAATCAACATCAATTTGTATGAAACCATCATTTTCCTGCCGAAATTGGCATTTTCTCCGAATTTACCACCGCATACCTACCGTAGCCCTACAAAAATGGGATTACGGTACAAAATGGATACGATATTCGTGTTTAGCACCTCAAACGACCCCCATGTGCAAAATTTGGGCGAGTTCCATGAGGTGCCGTTTCTCTACAGTAACGCTACCGTAACCCTACAAAAATGAGGTTAAGGTACAAAATGAATAAGGTATTCGTGCTCAGCACCTCAAACAACCCCCATGTGCAAAATTTGGGCGAATTCCGTGGGGTGTCGTTTCTACAGTAACCCTACCGTAGCCCTACAAAAATGGGATTACGGCACAAAATGGATGCGATATTCGTGTTTAGCACCTCAAACAACCCCCATGTGCAAAATTTGGGCGGATTCCATGAGGTACCGTTTCTACAGTAACGCTACCGTAACCCTACAAAAATGAGGTTAAGGTACAAAATGAATAAGGTATTCGTGCTCAGCACCTCAACGCCCCTATACAAAGTTTCGGCGGAAAATGTTTCTTGAAAATTTTGGGGCCCATAATATTGCCCTTCCATGGATGCTGTCTTTAGTCAGAGTACTTTTCAGCCTTACATTTCCAGTAACCCTCTTCCCGACGTCTTGCGACTTCCTTTTCGAGGAAGAGAATTTCATCTTATTCGTCGGTCCAAGACCTTTGGGCCAAACATGCTCCGCCCCCTTGGGGCGGAGCCACCAGGAGACGGAGCCGCCAGGGGGCGGAGCATGTATGCCCGAAGCTTATGAAGAGCAACACCAAATAGTTGTTGCCACTCGTTATGCTTCCTGTGTCTGCATACCTGCTTCCTCCCTTCGCTCCACAGCCGAGGTCCGCCCGGGCAGGACTGGTGTTCCCAGTCACAAGATGCCACCGCCAGATGAAGAAGCTCCGTGTTGGCCGTCGCGTTTCACCCAAGGCTGCGGTCTTCATGGCCGCGGTCTTGGAGTACCTGGTGGCAGAGGTACTGGAACTGGCTGGTTATGCAGCAGCGGATCACGCGAAGAAGAGAATAACGCCGCAGCACATCTGTGTAGCTGTGTACACAGATTCGGAGCTCTTGGGGATCGTGGACGGTACCGTCTTCCACGAAGGCGGTATCGTTCCGCGGTCCTTCCTCTACGAGCGGAATATAATAAGAGTGTGAATGCACTCTTCCACAAAACTAACCCAACGGCCCTCTTTAGGGCCACAATTACTATCGAATACTTCTCCCAAAAAAAAAAACTAGTTTAAATCTTTTTTTGAGAAATAAAAGTTTTTTTTAAATAAAAATTCTCTCAATTTCTACAGACAAACTGATTAGGCTTGAAAGGGGTAATGGAGTGTTAGATTAGCGGACGTCAAGCATATTATTGGAAGCAAAAGTTTTTTTTTGGAAAAGTGTTTATTGGGGAGAAATGACTGGCTCCCATATCCCATGATATGAGAAATATGTGGTTCATATGTGCAGCTCAACCATGGGAGTCTCAACGATTAAGAAAATTTTGCCGTTTCACATGTTTTGCTAGGCACCCCTCTCTTTGCTCCTATACTCCCCGACCAAGAGCCGCCAAATTCACCAGTGGTAATCCAGTACTCATCTTCACACGACGGCTTTGTAGCCACGTTTCCGGTTTTTTTTTCAACTTATTGGTACTAAAGGTAGCTTTGCGGCATTATTGAAATAGATTTTTTAGAAGGTAACGTTGATATGTGAAGTTTTCGTGTTCCTTTGCCCGAGAGGGAAAATTGTTATCAGTCACAGACCGCACTTCTTTCCAAACATAATATTTTGCAGAGAAGAGCAAACAGAGCTCCGGTTACAGCTTCACTCTCTCCATGTACAGGAGTTTTTGGTGGGTTCTGCGTGTCATAACAAACAAATGCATTGCTGCTGGATTACTTTCACCTTGTGCAAAACCTTTGTGGCACAACTCGAACAAGAGAGCCAGTGGTGAAGCTCTTTCTACGATTTCTCTTCTTTTTTGAATGGACATCCAGAAATTCCACGAGAAACGACTTGACAAAGACCCCTTCAAAGTAGTTTATGTTACGGAAGCTTTCTTCGGTGAGGACTACAAGGGCAAATTTATCCCAGCGCATTTGTCCTCCTGAACTTTACTCGGGGAAAATAACGCTTCACTCAATGAATAATGAAGTTCTCCTTCAAAAATTCAATTTTAATAGGCAAACAAGCTTGGAACTATTGTATTTCAGCGGCCTACTATCGACCCCAAATTCAAAATCATGGATTTCTCCGAAGATTTGCACGCAGTTGTAATTCGATGTGCTGATAACACCATATTCAGTTCGTATGTTAATATCGATTTTATTGATTTTATCGATTTTTAAGCCAAGTATGGACCTCCCATCAGATTTCTTCGGAAACTTGCACACGGGGGTTCCTGAAGATGCTGATAACTAATATGATAACGATTTTGCAGGAAAAGATCAACTTGATGTGGGAAAACTTCGGCAAAGTCGGAAACTACACCGCCCTCCAGGGAAAAATGTGGAAAAAATCAGGGAAATCGAGAATATAGTGCAAAACAGCGATTATATTCGCGACAAGCAACTTCAAAAACCTCCATATGCAGTTTTTCAGAGAGATTTGAGATATGAGTCGAACTTGGAAAGAAATCGATAAAATCAATAAAATCGATTTTATCATGCGAAATGAATATGGTACTCGTGACGCAGCACCCCCAATTACCCCTGTATACAAGTTTTCAGAGAAATCCATGATTTTGAGTTTGTGGTCGATAGTGGGGCCGCTGAAGTACAATAGTACCACAAGCTTTGTTATTAATTACTATTAACTTTGGATTATCAGAAATATTGAATTCCAGCTCAGTTTCGGAGCCACTCCAAAAGGAGGAGTACTGTAAAACATATCGCTCATTATTTGCCATAACGATAACTACATAGGAATCCGGAATCAAAAAAGTTTGCCTGGCCTTCCACGAATCCTCATTAATGTCTGATTTTTAACTTCCACAATTATTTCCAATGTTTAACGATCAACAACACTCATTCCTGGGAATTGTCCCATTCCTACTGCCTAGTCTTAATTGCCTCCCGAGGAGCAGAAATAGTCGGTCCAGTGTGCAATGCCTGTAAGTACCTAGTAAGAAATCATTCCTTTAGAAAACGGGATTTTTGTTCTATCACTGATCTTTTATCCAGAAAGCTACGCTGGGTTAATGATTCGTGGCCTATGTACAATTGGATTTTATTATAGTTTTGGTTTGAGATCATTGGTCGAGAATCCTGGTTCAGCTTTGATGGTATCGGCACGCAATCTTTTTTTTGTTTCCACCTATATAACTACATTTTTCTTATCCTGACTAAAATGGTTGTATAAATTAACTATAAATTATAACAAAAAGAAAGAGCCTACGAAGTTGTCCTGATCATTGGCAAGTCGGAGAACATAGAAGAGAATACTCTAATTCCGGTGCGAAGCGATCAGAGTGTGTGGGAATTTCTTATTTTCGACATGTCATTATTATTTTTCGATTCTTATTTATGCCTATTGATGTTCGAAGTCAATTTATTTTTAGTTTCCGGATGTACCACGTTGTAGAGGACATCGCGTTTTTCGCTCCCGACTCCTACTCTTCCTCCACTCCCCTCCCACGCCCCGTTCCCCAATTATATTCGCCACTGTAGCGATGATGTTAACATTGCCTAATTTCGCGCTCATTTGTGATCCACTCCACACTTGTGGGTTCATGAACTTCCGTGGGGATATTTTGACAAGCCTATTCTTCTGTAGTGGGTTAGTCCTGTACTCCAAGTATTTTGTCCTAGGGACCCGCCCTATCAGACGGCAAGCAACGGTAAAAAATGCCGAGATGTATAAGATTTTACTGATTTTTGTTTAACTAGATTTCACAAAGTCTTACTTTTACTACTTTACTAATTACTCGATTAATTTAATTATTCATGCAGGAGCTGTTCCGAAGATTACAAATATTCGAAAGAGAGAGGGATCTAAAAGTCCCTTTACTATCCGTAGAGGATTGTGTCGCTCCCTCTTTTTCAAACATCCGAGCCATTGACTTATTCGAAATTGAAGTTCCGAATTTCGAATAAGTCGATGGCTATTTAGTGCATTATTCGACCATAAGTACAATTTCCATCACAAATATCGCTCCTAGCTCAAAGATCCACAGTTCAGAGTCTGAGAGAATCTGTGAAGACGACGCGGACCTTTTCTTCCTTGTACGCTCAAGGATGCCCATTAAAAGAATACCTCACTCGTTATTGGCTAATTCTCCTCCCCGCAGCGACTCTTAACTCAATAAGTATTCCTTCTCGCCGGCTGTTCAGCCCGCAGACACCGTTGCATGCGGCTCATTATACCGACGCGGCCCGTATTATTACCCGCCCGCGTTCCTTGTCAGCGTTGTCCAGAACGGATGTGATGACGTGTCCGGTGTGCTATTGTCAGCACTGCATCATCGCCTATTTCGAAGACGTTGGGTGTTCCTGAATCAGCCGTTCCTCCACTGGGGAGGTTTCATCGTCATGCATGCGCCATGTGATTGTTGAAATGTCAGTCTCAGTCTCCGAGGCGATCGATGCTAGCGAGGACGCACGTGTGTGCGCTCTGACTCATGCATACAGACCCACGGCTAAACGCATCCTTGAACGCTTGCCAAAATTCCTGGAAATCCTCTCGACATTGCATTGTAAGCCCATCCATCTTATCTTAATCCTAGCGAAGTTTTGAGTTCTCTTCTTGCGTCATGAAGTTGCATCAGCCTTGAAAGCCCCGCATATTCTTCTGATATCTAAGCAACGCATCGAATGAGACCTGTTTTGTGTCATGTGGGTGGTGGATGTTTTTCCGGAACGATAGCTTTCATCATCTCTCTTTAAAGCCCTCCTTTAGGATGAGTCATCGCACTCTTCTTGCTTTTCCTCTATTGTTTATCAGAAAGAGCACCAATAAGTATTAATTTCTTCACTTTCACATCTTGCCTTCTTTGTTGGACGATAGCACTATTTACATTTCCTAGAGAATTTTATCCTGTGTAAAATTCCTCCTAATTGGATGTGAATTCTGCTTTAAGGACTGTAGGTTCGGAATTTTCAATTTTTTTAGCTCATGAGTGAAGGAATCCGCTTTTTTCCGCTTAGTTAGCCTGGAATTTTAATTGGTTGAGCTTGATCCGTTTAAAATAGCGCAGTAGACCTTGGACTCGATCCGATTTTGTCGACATCGAGTTCATTAAATCGCTCGAACTTGTGATCTTTATCATTCGGTCGATACTTTGATCACGTAAGTACGTATATCACCTAAGATTCCTTGGATATTCTGTCTTTCCGCTGATTCGAGTCTCATTTCACTAGAATAGTGGCAATTCAGAACGCGGTTGGAGTCTTTCGAGTAATACTTCCTCACTGCAGTTGATCAAGCTTTGAAAAAACCAGAAATCCGGAAATATATTCGCAATAAACTTTTCTGCAAGCTTTCGGGAACTTTAGGAAGACTTTCTTATCCTTAGTGAAATCGATTATCCGAATCCACAGCTAGCGTAAACAGTTACAGAACCTGATTTTTCATGGATACTAGCATAGAAGCTAGTGCTGGCAATTATTTTTTCGCAACAAATAATTTTTTTGCAACAAATGTTTCTGAAGGGTGGCATATGCATCCTTATCTCACATTTTGTTGTTTATTCATGACATCACATAGACATGCGCAGTTAGTAAAAGTGTTGAAGAAACCAAAAAAGCAAGCGAACGGACTGAATTTAATTCATTAAGAACAAAAAGGAGAATTACGTAATTTTAATAGGATAGTCAACATTAGTGATGTTTAGTGAAAATACACATTTATGGTTTGATATAACAGGATCTCGACTTTGTGCTGAACCTTCTTTCTCTCTCAAAAAGGGTGAGGAGGATTATACCTGAATAGGGCGGTGTGGGCAAGCCTTGTGATTGGCTAGTATGTTGTAGTGACCAGTCGTAGTGCTCGGCCACACCCCCTTCCATGCTCCACGTCGGAAAAAGGTTGTGCGATAGTGCATCTGCACTCCATCAGCTGATTGCTGGGCAGGTACTGTACTCCCCAACGAAAAGTGAGAAAAATCACTGATCCTCTGTGAAAGCTGTCAATCTTCATCATCTATGTGCTGATTTTGAGTCACCCCTATTTTTTCTCTCGGAGCGGGGGATGACGTAAAGCATTTGTTTATCGTGGTAATAAACGTTCACAATATCCTCAACGGAAATGAAAAATGAGACAGGAAATTGTCGTTTCTATCATCATTTGTCTTCTTTTAAAAGCTGAGGTTGAACATGTGGATTTCTGGCTTCTGTGTACGTATTTCGTTACATTATTCAATTTCCACAACATTCTCTTTCCAACAGGTGGTGAGCTTCTTAGCTGATCATTTGTCGCACTCATAGAAAACACAGTTATCCTTTCCGCTACACGCTGCCTGGATATTATAACTAGTTTTCATTATCTAGGACAACCCCTTTTACGTCAATTCGCTCCGTCTTAATCAACTTGTATTCAGTACTCATTGCTGGAGTTGTGCTTCTAGTCTTGCTTCTTCTGTGGTATACTCAGCCATTTTGATCGATTCCTATGTTTTCTTTGTGTCTACTGGAAACATAGCTATTTTCATATGAAATCAAATTACACCTACTATCATACTCCTCTCACAAAAGTTATAGCGAATTTTGATCGGAACCCGCTCAGAATTTTGTACTTTACAAAGACCTACGTACTTGGTTGTCCATATTGTTTTTTTTATTTTTTTACCGGTTCTTGTTCCGTTTGAATGCTTAGCTTACTTTGTAATTATGGAGCACCTTCGAATGCACGAAATATAAATAAATTAGATCACTTATTCAAGGATTCCTCGGCGAAGCAAAGATTTCGGTAATACGTTGCTGAATTGTGTAGGGAAGTGTAGTTTTAGAGTATAATGAAAACTTATTGCATTCTTCATTCTCATTAAAAGGAATTAGGCTCAGAATTTTGTCTGTAGGGTAGATAGACGTTTGTCTGGATGAATCGCATCCGATTTCAGCCGTTCAGGCTCGAAAGGAGACGAATTCTCCGAAACGCAAGCCAACAATAAAGATGGTAACAATCCCGTGTGATTCCATCAATGAAAAACAGCCATTACATTACAATTTTACTGCATTCAAACCACAATTTACATACTATGAATTTATGAGTTTTTGACATTGTCCTGGAATTTGTAAGGGGCTGGGGTACATCTTATATTTCCGTGACGAAGTTGTCGATTAATTGTGGTTTTTCAATCAAATTTGTCGCGAGGATGAGTTTTTTCACCGGCTGTTACCGTGCAACCATGCCAACCAAGTGATTTCCTTCGCCATAGTCACTGATTACATTTTCAGGTAACATGAGCGAACCTCCTCCGGCTTATGAGGGTGAGTACAGCGTTTCTCTGCTCTTACCCCGCTTAGTCACTAGCCCTTTCTCTTATCACATAGCTATTAATTCTGTTTTGACACCAACAGTGCTTTCCCCACAGTGTGTTCCCCGTTCTCGCCCTATCTGCCGTCTCGCGACGGCATCAACGCATGACGCTGTTTTGTTTGAATATCACTCACGAACGTCCCCTCCCACCTTTGAGGACAAACAGCGACGAAAAGTCATTTATTGATGCTTGTTGGCTCGGTTACATGCGAAGAATAGGGTCGCGTTTTCAGCACTGCAAAATCCGTACGTTCCAACGGAGACGAAGCAGCCGGCTACAAATCCTGAATTTCCACCAAATCCAACGTTTCCAGCTGGAAACTACGCACCACCTCCGACAATGCAACAACCGGGTAATATATTTTTCTTGGTTGTGAAGCTTTTTTTTCGTAGATCGATTTCTCCTTATTTAACTTACCAGCGCACAGTGAGTAATATGATAATGTCTTCTGATGTGCCTCAGCTATCCTGCATCAGCAGTTTTCTGGAAAATGTCGGAAAATATCCGCGTGAATCGTACATTTCCACGGCTAGGATTCATGAGCGCATAACCAAGCAAGGCTAGGTTAGCAAACCAACTTTCACAACCTGTGTCTCTTTCGATTATGCAGTTCATGGGGTAACCAATCACGCTAACCATCGTTGGTTTGCGTGGATAACGTTTCATGATTTCCAGCCCAGAATGGAAGACACATTTAGCTCAACTTTGGGAGATCTATCCAAACTCTGTACGTTGCACTCGAAATCCGCATGATTTCCGGCTATTTTACCGCCGCATTCCTCAAAATTTCTTCCGGAATTTGAGCGGAAATCGCTGATGTAGAATCGGCTTAGCATGAATATAACGTAGGCGTTTTTAGTACAAGAACCGCTTGAAATTGTCGAGCAGAGCTCAGCACTGCTGCCATCCACGATTTCCAAAACATCCTTCGTTCTACTGTTGCACGGTTCTTCTGAACGCTTTACAAATGTGGTTTTATTATTAATGTCGACGTCGCATTCTCAATTTCTCATTCATCATTACATTATGCAGCTGGTGTGAAGTAGTTCCTTCTGTTGTAATGTGGGCAATGACACGTTGCTCATGAGAAATGTGTTTCCACCTTTTCTTCCGCAAACATTCTGAATCCAAGTTCGAAAATTTTCTCGAAATGTTGCGTAGATGAAAAATGAGGCACCCGCTGGCCGATGCGGAATCTGGGTCAAGGATAAGCAGTTGGAATGGTGAACAAAAATTCCAGACCCTTTGTCAAGTGTTTCTGAGTGTACTGAGACTCGGGAGGAATTACTTTAGGTCAAGAATATGCGTGTAGTGACAGGTACGTGGAAATAGCACAGCCTAACACCCGCAGACGCGACAAACACGTTTCTCGATGGAACGAACGTCTGCGGGTGGTGGTAGGGGGACAGAGGGATTAGGAACAAAGCGGTCTTGTTCAAATTCGTGGATGTTTACGGAAAGTTAACCAATTCTGAGCAAATCTTTTTCGCGTGCGAAATTTTCTGTTCTACGTGATAGATTCACACTTGCTAGCAAACATAAGTAATGGAAAAATTATGTGAAAAGTAGAAATTTAAAAGCAAGTTGAAAAAGTTTACATAAAGTTTTAGTTCAGAGATATATCTGCCCTGGATTGCCGTGATGGAGAGACGCTTCCTGTGGATTTTAGTAAATGTCTTCACGCATTCTGCTTTGGGAATCACATAAATTCCAATTTTTTTCCGCGAAGCGTTACTTAGGGGAACAGTTGGCTTGTTGAACACGAATACAGTATCCCTTTGATACGGTGATGTCCTTTTGTCGAGCTACTGTAACATTCCCACAATAAACTAGAAGGAAACCTTGGCAGGAAAATGGTACTGGTTTGTGAAGTAATAATGGTATTCGTTATCTCCTTTTGAAATGGCCTTGCGCAAAGGTTCAGAAATTCAATAAGGTGCACTGTAGCGTGTTTCACCGGGGAGGATAGTTGTGAAGGTATCAGAGAAAGAGAAAACGCGGGAAATAGTGGCTTATTCGGAGAGGTGTGCGAGAAATGCGGATAATAGTCATGAATACTCAACTGTCGTCGTTTTTGAAACGGATTATAGCTACCGTTTGCGTCCCGTAACTCTACCGCAGTGGTTTCACGGTACAAAACGGATCTCATTTCCGTATCAGACCTGCCCTTTCCCTATAAAGTACCAACGAAAAAAAAATGCACGAATTTTCTCGTTCTCTGAGACTGGGATAGTGGACTTAACTTTTCTCCAATCCATTGTCTTAGATCCAGAACGATTCGGGAAATATAACTCTTAATATACAGTGGACGTCAAAGGCGGTGGCCCATCCACGGCCCCGAGAAGGACGCCGCACAATCGCACCGCGCGCGTTATGACCGATGTCTTCTGCTGCTGTTATGCTATTTCTAGCAGCTTTCCTACCCGTTTTGAGGATTTCCAACCGAATCGGGAAGAAAAGCGCCTAGGAATAGCATTTCGTTGGGAGACGACACGATCCCGGCGCGCGCGGCGCGGTTGCGCGGCGTCCTTCTCGAGGCCGCGGATGGGCCACCGTCATTGACGTCCACTGTAACTCTCTCATCGAACACTGATAAAGAAGATATAACTCTTTTGTTAAAAGGTATATGTAAACCTTACAAAGAGCTGAAGTTTCCAGAAATAAACGAACAGTCACTTCTGTCTGGGAAGTTCATTGAGGATAAATAGGGAATTTAACTATCAGCCCCTTCCTCAGAGCCGGATTTAGAGTACTTTGCATACGACAGAGCTTCTTCTTGTACTATTTCTTTGGTCTTTGTTT
>KN729056.1:0-11233 GCA_000816745.1 Ancylostoma duodenale
CGTGTGTAGGGTAATGTATAATCACGTAGTTGTTAAGGAGAAGCAACGCAGGCAACTGTCGATGTTCGGAGACGTAGAGAAATGGTGTGCTTTTGCGAACTACTCAGGTGACTGAAAAAAATCTTGATTGTACTGCTAATTTTTTAAAGTATTTTTCAGACCCCACGCCTCTACCATTACCTGACAGGTGGCTGCCCTTCACGGGAAAGAAGAAGTGTGGGACGAACTTCAAAACAGTGTACTGGTAGTGCTCATCTCTCTCATCGATTTGAAGAACAGCAATAGTTAAGGCACTTATCATAACGAACAATTTCCCTTGGAAATCGACCATTGGATTGCTACAACGGATTTATCAACCATACTTCAAAGTGACCATATTCTGCGGCACCTTCTATCCGAATCTGTTCATGAAAGATGGTATGGATGAGGAGCCTAATACTCAATTGGGCGTTTTGTGTAATAGTGTTGGCATTGAAGCAATGCACTTCAGAAGGATTCCCAACAATAATTACTCCATTTAACTATATTAATGTTTCCGAGAAGGAAATATTCCAAGGATATTTCATTTATCTGTGCCTTATGAAGGCGAAATACCTTCACATAGACAGCGTGGAAGGTACTGTTGCATTTTTGCACGTGATAATTGGCTCAGTTGAAAAATTGCGATTGAAGGTTTTTTCGTGATGTCCGACGACGCTACATTCAACTTTTGGCACACACTTAATCTACGCAATGTAATGCATCCCACTGGAATCACTTATCGAGAGTTCACGGGAATGTGGTGGCCCAGCCCCTACGGTAGGACAAGAACAGACAACTTTCCACCGGAAATATTCGTTGTGTCGTAAAGGAAAACCTGCTGTTGAACGTGCTCTCATGTTGATCACAGACAAGTACAGAGATGATGTATCGGTAAAGAAAATGTGGAAAACATATCAAGACGGTGTGAGCATGTTTATTCATGATTACTGAGACTGACGTATGCAAAGTATATCTGTTCTAGCTCATAGCCAATGGATTTCTTCGGAGTGCTCATCGACAACTCATTGAAGTGGACGGCTGGTGCATGAGCGATTTGTGAGTTTTCATGAGCTGAAATGATGGCTCGTCCGTTGAAGAAATGATAATCAGTGGAAGTTATTCTCCTCGGTTCTGCGTTGAGTTGACAAAGCTGAAGCTGACTTCCAGTGAAAATCCCCATCTGCGCGATACATACCTATCTATAAAAATGAATGATCGATCCAGGAGTCAAGAGGGTCTTGAGCTAAATTTTAGAGGTGCTCTTGGGGATTTTGAAGGTTTTCAGAGGTGAATGGCACCAAAAGGCGCTATTCAGCGTTTTCATCTACTTTGCGTGTAATTGGAGGTTCTATGCGGTTCTACCGTCAAGTACTTTTTTTTGGTAATCCAACGCTTCCGCATTACTTCGGCAGCGCACGAGACACTTTTCGATGGCTACACGCGGCGTTTATATAGCGACCGACTTCCACACTCAAGCGGTCGAGGCAGACGAGAGGCGATCTTCTGGTCCCAAGCCCGAACTATACATGGTTCCTCCACACTATCATTTCGTAAGAAGAAATGGCACAGCGTGACGACTCCGACAAACTGTGTTAAAATTTCTTTTTTATGGGTTGCTCGCGAATTGGAATAGATGACTTTGCGTGCGGTACAGTATCTGTAAACTTGGCCGATCGCCACATGGATAATGCGAATATAGAGATTCATACAAAAGAGCCGATGAAAAAACATGAGCATCAATGTGATCTGGCCAAGCGCTGCAGCTGCTTTGAATGAGTTTCCACAAGTCGATTCGGGAAGAAAATACTGGAGAAGAGTTTCCATAAGCGGATAGTGGAGGCAAAAGATGAAGAGGCAGCTGACGGTGACGGCAACAATGTGAACGGATTTAATATTCACACACGTTCTCCATCCATCCGGAATGCGACTGTGGACCGGGGATTCTTTTACTGGACTAGAAACACTTGGAGTTAGCCAAAATTAAAAATAACTTCTTTGACTGGAACTTGTTGAACTTGCAATCTCCGAAAAAGTGGCTGAACCTTCCATATGAGTAGCACACTGACCTCCTATGGGTGGCGTTGGCTCCGATGCGGGTGTGAAACCGGTCTATGCCGGAATCTGCACTTGAGCATGGGTAGGTAGAAGAGAGGCTTGGGTGGTACTCATGGCGACTTCTTATTCCGAAAAAATCGCTGAAATTGTGCAGGGAACAGGGATGGACGCCATAACTTGACTCCAAATTGATACTTTCTTCGGTTCTTCTTTTGTAATCTGTTTAAAGGACGCGGCTATCACTGAATTTGACGTTCTCAGTTCTTCGGTTCTTCTTTTGTAATCTGTTTAAAGGACGCGGCTATCACTGAATTTGACGTTCTCAGTTCTTGCGAATTTCCCTCTCGACTACGAAAGCAAACACAGTGCGCTGTCTGTCACTAAGTAAGAATAGAAGAAAAACTAATTTCGATTGACACCCATGCGTGATAAACCCAAGTCAGCACAACCTCAAATTTGGGTAACTAAACCCTGATTAAATCAATACACATGTCAATATACGACCAAAACATAAAGGGGTAATAATTCACGTGAGAACAGTACGAAAAAAAGGAATCGGTTCGAATGCAAAGAATGTAGCACTAGGCTGAATTAATGAAGGCTAGATTTTTTTGCGTTTGAGATTCATGATCAATCAAAGTGGCGATCAAATAAAAGACGTGAGAGATGAATGTGCTGTCCCAACTATCGTCAGCTTCAAATACTTTCGTTTTGCGCGCGCTCGGGTTTGGCGCTTTGATTTGGTTTGAGATTAGTGGCACGTAGTTTTGATCTGCGTGCGGCGCCTTAGGGGCTGACCACCAAGTCAGGGCTGGTAGTAAGCCCCTCGATGTCGCGAGCTCTGAGCTGCCCACATGTGGTGACAGTCTCGTTAACATTTGTCGAGAGATGTTCCTGAATCTCGCATAGTAGTGCACGCGTTTTTGCTAGTGTCGCGACATAGTTGGTAGCTAAGTTCAATGACTACATCGCGACAGTGGACCACGAACCTTGTTCGTGACGTCGTGGTCATGAGACGTAGACAGCAAAAGTTAGAGAAATAGTATGGGATCCAACGAGGCGCAATGTCACCCCCCTGGACGAAGTTCGTGAACGTCCAGTTTGTTGACAAGACAATGGTCTGGCATCGACAGAGGTCACTAGTAGACCAAGATCAGAAGGAAGCTCTTTTGAAACACCGGTGTTCTACGTAGCCCCTAATCTTTGTCCACATCGCTTGTTTTGCCCAATCGTAATCTCGATATGCAGTCCGATATGAATGCACAAGATAACAAGAATTTCAGATATATTTCAGAAAAACATCGAGTACCTCGTACAAAACGCTCATAAGCAGCCTTCCACCTTGTAAGGGGATCTGTGAAATGGGTGTTAAACAATCCGTGAAAAGAATCCACAAGAACTCCAAACAAGGATTTTAAGTATTAGCGAAGGTTGGAAGACTTCCTTCAAAGTTCAGACTCCTTAAGAGTGGTTCGAAATATGAGCCGCTTAGAGGAGCCGCTAGGATGGTGCTGTAACTGTTTGAAAAATCTTAGCAAACTGATATACCGAGCTGGAAATTATGTCCAGTAGACCTTCCCGGAGCATATGTGTAAGGAGGTTTTATTTGAACAAGAGGTATACACAACCGTAGTCATACAAAAACTTCAGAAACTAGATACCCGTCTTCGTATAGTTTTACAAAAGGTTTGAAATGGCCAGGGGTCGAACCCGCGCAACACAGCAGATTTTCTTTCTAGCGATAAACCACTAGGCCGTGTGCGCACCTTCCATCGTCTCCTGATGGTTCAGCAGAGATACATTGATTCACGGCACGAACATCGATGTCGCGAGATTCTCGCTAAGTGAGCGCAAATGTCGCGAACCTGCTGCCAACGCATTCGCATCTTGGCTGTCGCGACATAGGGGGTTTACTACCGGCCCAGCACACACAGCAGAACCTGCAACTCGGTTCTCTAACAGATCAATTCCACAGCTCGGTCGAGAGCCTGCTTGACATCCTATTCGTCTAGTGCAGCAACAGTGAAAGAAGCTCAAAAACTTCGCAATTGGGTTCCTACTGCTCGGCTAAATCGGTCTCAGGAAAGCTACACCTAGGCTACGTAGCCGGAACGCAGACAGCTCATGTGGATGGGGCACTACGTCGAGCACTAGGCGGATGAGGTCATCCCAGAAAACCCACCTTCTTTCTCTAACCCACAACGTTGGAACGGCATTGCAGTGGGTGTTGTCTCGAATGGAATAGCAGGAACTTGGATGTTGATCTCGAAGGAGTCTTCCATTCTCAGAGGACCGCTCAGTAACACATAATAAGCCGGAATGGCGCTATTGTCCTGATCCCGAGTCTGTGCATCTTCTTCCGCGCGCGCCTCGCCGTGTAACACATTCGCGGGCACGACACAAGTCAACCTGCCGCGTGCCAATGGGGCACCCCTTTCGCTCACACTTCACGCAACTCCACGATAGACACACACTATCTGCAAGACATTATCCAGCCGTAAACGCTGATCATATTGAAAAACTTCACTCTCAAGGTGAATATAGGTACATGAGCCTTCTTATTTGTGTTCTAAATCCAGTTCTTTCGAAAATAAAAAAAGACAAAACACAGAAGTAGGCGCTGACCGCAGCTTGAATTGTTTTGCAAATAATCCTACCACAACCAAGGGAGACCTCTACAATACACTGCAGGTGTAGAAATCTAGCTGCACTCAAATAGGCAAGGAAGGCAACTCTTTTCCACTGTGCTGTTTTATTGTTGTGGTCATTGTTTTACTTCCACGTCTCTTCTAATAAGTTCCCGTCAATTCTTTCAAATGATGGGGTAGTTTCTACTGGATGAAACGAGCTCTGTTCCTCTCGCAGTTGCAATAGAACATCGTATGGTCATCGCCATAAACGAAGTTAGGACTCCTATTCTTTGTGCATTCAGGTTCTACGTACCTACAACTCAACTTCAATACTTCTCTGAACTCATGATCATCTTCTATGAAGCTGAGGTGTTCCATGAAATCGCCATTTCCAAATTTCTCTACACAGTGCCGCATACCAGGTAAAGAGGCTCATGCTTAGCGTATTCAAGTTGATTGTCATCCAAATTTACCTATTATTTTTGTAAGCCTGTGATAAGATAACAATTCATTGCTGACATTGATGTCTGAAGAAAACATTATGTGACGAAAGCTAACAGATGAAAGCGTCGAAACGTCTTCAGTTCATCAATTAAGGGTTAGGTATTCTGTGAAGCTCAAAGAAAGGCCAGCTATGTGTTACTTTATTAGTTTTATAGACATCTTCAGTTGTAGGCTTTCGCCATCGGAGTACAAATACCTATGGGAGGAGGACAGGAATAGGTGGGCCGAATTATACGACGAGAATTTGGTTCTCCTACATCCTATTAAGTTCAGTCAATTTGTTGATTTGGACCAAAGAAACCGGTGGGTATTCAGTTACCTGAATCTTGATGATCCTTCTATGTTTGATGTGGCTATTTAGATTTTGCAACACTGTTGTGAGGACATTTAAAAAAGCCCTATTTGGAAGCGCTTAACTCTGGATACTGATGCCTTAGACTTTTCATATTTTCGGCTCAATATGATCTGTCGGGTTCTGAAGAGAAAATGTTTGTAACCAATAAAGTGTAATGAATGCTAAGTTGTAGTCTCTTGAGGCTCTTGTTCTCACGCAGTTGCATGTTTTCTAGAGTGTTCTAATTATCTTCTGCTTTTCCTTTGATTTTTTCTCAAACCCAATAACAAAAAAGACGTCTATTCATTTAATGTTATATTTTTACCATGTTCGTGCTGTCTAGGATCATAGCGCTTGCCAAATTCACTGTTCGTCAAGTGAATCACAATCAGGATCCCTACAGATAGTTGCTTTATGGAGTGTAACGCTAGCGTCGAAAGATCGACGCCGCTGTTGGTGGAAACATTTACATCACTACGATTTATTCCAATGGTGTTCTTTTCAGTTTTCTTTTATCTTCAAGTATCCCGTTTGTAGTCGCGGGCTTCTTGATGTGTGTGGACGAACTCCCTCACGTATTTCCATGTCCTGGCAAAATATAAGTGAAAACATATATTATTGAACAATGAAAGCTAGTTCCTCTTCAAGCACAGAGGAAATCAGACATTGAAGGCTATAGAACGATAGTTCTAATTACGTTAGAAACGAAAAGAAGTGCGTCCAGAGATAGAAAAGCGGACGACCAACCTTCAGCCTTCTCTTCAGAAGTGATTTTCTTTCCTCAATCACCCTCTTGGCTTTCTCTTCTTTAACTTGTGCAATCTGTTCAGGGGTTTTGTCTTGCTGTAATATTGAAAATTGAGGTTATACAGAAATTTCTAAGAGAGGTACTTTGCACAACTCACGTATTCCTTTTTGTTGACCACCAAACTGCGCAATTTCTTGTTCGTGCCAGTTGGACGCGAATATTGCAGAAGATACATTAGGCGATCCTTCGGAGCCAGTGATAGTTCCAACATAAGAATCACTTGCGCCCACTAAATTAGAATCTCTGCTTACTCAAAAAATGAGCAATTTGCATGAAATTTCACGATGAATTTTGTACTGCATTACACGTCCAATAACTTGTCTAGTACGGCTTTTCGAGTGGAACTGGAATCCTAGTATTTCAAATGTGGGATGTGCCGTGAAGTAGAGAAAAGTGAAAGGTGCCTGCCCTTTAATATGTACAAGCAATCATCTAACTGTCTGACACATTGTGATCGACGTATTCGGTTTATTTCGATCACCCCCGTTTTTGTACAGTCACCCACTTTTCCTTGTATATACAAAGGGCCATAAGTTATTGTACAACGTTTGCTCTCCTATTTCCCCACCAGGAACCCACGCTTTATTCCACTCTTTTCACAGCTAAATAGAGTAAAGTCTGAACTATTTTAGAGTTAGGACTGGGTTCTGCAGGAGGTTTATGTTTTGTTGCAGCTCGCCTGTAAACAAATTTTTGAAAAAATCAGATGATTGTAAGAATTCTCCCTACAAAATCCATTAACTCTGCGAAAAGAAATTTCCCGAATGCATGGTTCTTGAAGAGCAAAGAATGCTTTACCTAGTGTTGTTCATGGAAACGGATTATAAGAAACATAGGAGGGAAAAGTATCGGCTACCCTATGGTACATGTGATGGCTAATTTTCACCAAGTTTGCTTTCAAGAATCTTTTCTACTGGAATGCATGGCAGCAGCCTGCTTAAATATGCTTTAAAAACTAGATTAAAGTGCTACAGAATGGCTATGCACTTCCTTCAGATGACCCAGAAATAGGCCAACTGTACCCCTCGAAACCTGAGGCTAGGTTTTCTCGTCCATGCAAGCTTTGGAACAGCCTCGTTCTGTGCTCTTAGAAGTACCGATCTTCAGAGAATTTGCACCTATATTTCTTAACCATTCTCAGGAATACGAGATCATGTTTTATCCCACTGGAAACCGTTGAGGAAAACGACCATTGTAGCTGTTTTGCTCGTAAATTGCGGGCTGAATCGGTGCATTTGGCAGCACCAAAAATCTGCATGGAAAGTTTCCAACGAAATTTCTTCGCCATTTCACAAGTTTTCAGGACTAGTTTGGGATAAGAAATTAGATCGAAACCCGCTCTATTAAATGAGACAGCCTGGCGGAAAACATCTCACTCTCAAGGAGAATTAAGCCTTCAAACGATGTACAATAACTTATGGCCCACCCTGTATCCAGTGATATTTATACGTGACCGACAAGGTCCGAAACTACAGGCTGAGGAACCACTTTTTTGAATAGCCGCAATCATTTCAAACGAAATATTGTTCGAGCAAGGTAGGACTCGCAATGTGTTCGCTGATTTAATTATAGTTATTCACAATTAATGTTCAGACGGTGCGCCGGATAACAATTCTTGGTGACCAGTACGCGTTGATAATAGTCCGCCATAAGTTAGAGGAAAAAGAAATTTGTGGCTGCAGCGTGATATTGCGACCCGAAGAAAGTAGCGTAACCTAAAAACATTAGTGCAACAGTGGAAACGCGTCTTACTGGCCCAGCATAAGAAACGACTACGTGGCCGGCCACACATAGGATTTTGCAATTGTTTAGCTCTTAAGAAACAACAGCTACGTCCCCGGCTCTGTTAGGATAACCGCCCACTGGTGAACCAACCCTCGTGACCGAATAACCTGGAAAAGAAGTTGGGACCCGCGCGAGGCCAATCGCAGTGCTGGGGAACGGGTCGCTTAAGTATCCTGAGTAAGTAAGTATGCAAACCTGCCGTTTATACTCCTTCCTTGTACGGAAAATTGTTTCATAAGTTCTTGTCATCATTGCAATAAGAAGGTTAAATTGCAGAATAGAAACTCCCAACTCGAATATGAGGAAAACAGCCTGAACGACCAACACATTTCTGCGATATTCTCCTCTTTTCAACAATACATATACTATGGCATTACAGAAGTCTTGGTTTAGCGCGACAAACCTTTCCTATCCAGACCATAACCTTAGCAGGACACATTGCCAGGTTCCTATACAGAACCGTGAATTCACCAATAGTTAGAATAAAAGTGCGAATGAATGCTTCAGCTGGATTTTGTATAACATTCTGGAACCTGTCCTGATCCGTTGCACTGGGGAGTTGGGACTGTTCAGCACGTTCGCAACTCAAGAAGACCAAATAGAAAGCTTGAATAAAATTTTGTTTTCATAAGAAAATTTTGTAGAAAAGTTGAAGATTTAAAAGCAGAAGTCAACTGTGCGTACCTTGAGAAAAACCCATGAGGAAAATACCATAAATCATAAGGAAACGCCGAATGTCAGTGGCTATAATGGTGTAAACCATTAAGACGAATGGTCCCACAAACTTCACAGCTCTACAAACAACCGAATGTCGTGACACCTTTTGATTCCACTGTTACTATGATAAATATGCAGTTTAAGTTGTTGTGTGTGCAAAATCTTTTAATAAGTACGATAGTTTTGTCCTTACCTACAGTAATACAGGTAGTGAACAGATGTGAATAAAATAACCAGCGCTGCGAGGACGTTGTCGACGACAAGAAGATCAGGGCTAAGACTACAAGCCGCCCTGATAGGAATCATGCAGAGAATAAAAATAAATGAACACTTGTAAGCTATTTTTGCAGGAAACTCTTTCTAAACGCAGTAATTACACCATTACTATGCCTCCATCACTTTCTTCACTCTATTTCAACATCAACTCGGCGATGAAATCCGACAAACTTTTTCTTTTCTCTTGTATTGTATAGTGATAGGAACACGAACATGAACTGAGAGCGGAAACTCACATGAATGGCCCACCATTTCCCGCGACCTATTCTCTTCACGTCTTTGAATTCGAGAAATAGTTGTACTGTCACGCAAAGAACAACAACCGACTCGGTACCCATTCGAACCTGAACAGGCTATATGCGTAGGGCGAGAATCTGGATCACAAGCCTCAAAAAATTGTAAAAATCCATAATTTCAGTATACAGGGTGACCCAAAAGTCTTTGGCCGGCATCGAAAAACGTTATTTATAAGGCGATTGGGACCAAACGAGGAGGGTGGTTTACCAACAGTGTCACCAGCAAAAAGGTTTTTACTCGTTTTTCAAAGTCGTTTCTCTGCCTGTATAGCAGATCCGGAAACGTCTAAAACCTGAGTTGCCCAAACACACCATGTCGTCAACACATCCCATCAAAGTTTTCTGGAGTTTTCTGTGAGAATGTCTGACAAAGGAAAAAACCAATTGCAGCACCTATGTCTCCATAACATCGGGAAACAAGTCGTATAGATTTGCACAGGTTGCCTACTATGGCAGTCAAGTTATGACAAAGAGAAAAGTGATCTCAAAAGAACGGCATTTTCGTGCATTTGTCGAATTGTTCCTCGAATAGAAGTGAAGTTCCGAATAATATCTGCAGAAAAAAAAGCAGGAAAGAATACCCATCCACTCCAAATCGACAGGTTCGGATCCCAGTAGTTCCGTAAGTGGCACTGTGTCATCGAAACTTCTGAAATTAGAACGTAGCTATGATGGCGTGTCACTGTATTATTGTAGTAGCTAGCATTTCAACGAACTTACTGTAAGCCTCCGGTCCATCCGCTGTAGGAATAATCGGAACTACACCTTTGAAGTACGGTCCATCAATAGGTTGACCGGCGAAATTAATCCATCCCCAGGTGATTTGCTAAATTTTATAGAAACTGATTGTAACTGTAAACGAGCTCACGTGGTGGCTGTTTTAACTCATTCGTACCGCTGTTGACATGGATACTGGACGGAGAGTGAAGGAAAGAACGATGAATATGTAGTAGAAGGTGAACGCTGCGAGAGAGCGCAACATGCTGAAAAGATCTCAATAGTATCCTTGTTTCTGTACCTCTGATTCTATTGTCGTTCCAGATTGGAACCGACTGGTGTTTGTAAAGGATCTGACCACGAGTAAATTTTAAAATTCCGAAAATTTAAAGTGAGGGCTGAAAAATTCACAAAATTCAAACACATAACTCCGCTTAATCTTGGAAGTAGCACAAAACGCTAACCTTCGTTTCCCGAATGCCTGCCATTTCGCTTCCAATATTGTCTCCAGAAGACCATCAAGAAGGTCGAGGTGCTCTTTCGTTTCCTGAATGAGGATTTGAGTATGCAGTAATGGATCCATTTACTTCAATGCAATAAAATTAGTCATAGAATGTGTTTTTCTAAAGAAGTACCAGTGAACTCCTTTTATAATTTCTCTATTTTTAAAATATTTTACCGCGAATTTTGAATTTTTGGCACACTGCTATCAACTCACCCCGTAAACAACGAGCGAAAGCGCACTTGCTTCGTTCAGTTCTCCCGTCACCTCATTAATTGTATCAATCTTCGAGAGAGGATAAGCTGTCGACGAAGCGCCACCATACGCCCAAACAGAGTCACCTTCTAGTTCCAGAATTTCCATGAACATCTGAAGAGCTTCGTAACAAGAGATACAAAATTATTCGTGGCGAGAAATAAAAAGAATTTTGCTGCACAGGACCTCCTTCTTAGCTAGCTTCGCTGCAAGTGTTAGTGGAGTGAGATTTTGCTTGTTGGCGATGTTCAGACGAGCACCTGATTCCATTGCAAGGCGAAACATTTCCTGAATTTGAAGTTTTTTCAATAGAAATGTAAAAATCTACATAAC
>KN729058.1:0-17770 GCA_000816745.1 Ancylostoma duodenale
TTGCACTTGCAACGTGGTCGTCATTACGGATGCAGAGCGTCTTTTTTCGAATGGGCGCTCAATTTCCGTTTTGGCTCATCGGCGAATGATGGCGGTTAAAGTCCGACGCTTGATTAACCGCTGACCTTTTGCAGCTATCCGTCACGATTCTGGAAGCGCACGGGTTGCCGGCGATGGATCGCAACGGAATGTCGGATCCGTACGTGAAACTGTGCATTTTGCCGGAACGAAAGCAGAAATACGAGACGAAAATCATTCGGAACTCGTTGAATCCCGTCTTCAACGAGACATTCCTCTTCTCTGTGGGTTTCCTCCTATTTTTCACTAACTCAGAGTTCACTGCGAGTTTATACTCGCTGTCACATGATCTCGTAGCTGGTTATGAATAGCCGCGTCAGCCCTCATTCTAGTGGCAGATGCTCGTTGAAAATGCATACATATACATATACGGCGCGATTTTGTTGGCGACACATGCACACACAGAAAACAAGTAGTAAGCAAGAAATTTGTTATTCATTGAAGCGCCATGACGGCATGTCTTCAACGGCCCGCGGATGAATCGCGGATTGCGTACCCAGAGGCGCGGACCTACAGGGGAAATTCGATTTTTTCAGCTCCCTTTCAACGAACTGCACTCGAAAACGCTGATGTTGACTGTGTACGACTACGATCGACTGTCCAAGGATGATAAAATGGGTCAATTATCGATCCCGTTGGAATCGATCGATTTCGGGACGACGACGGAAATCTGTCGATGTCTCTGCAAACCGGAGAACGACGATGATGTGAGTGTGGTTTGTGCATAATCAGCAGAATTTCGATGAGCTCGGCGCTGTAGGGCTATTAACGGCGGGGAAGCCAGGGGCGGGAGCGGCGTTTTTTTTTTCGTGGAAAAGCCATGGATGAGGTAAACGAGGGGGGGGGGGCTGGGCTAGGTTTATCCGGGGATAATGGAATCCACTTTCAGGCAAGAAATCTTTGTATTAACCACATGTAGTTGGGTTTCTTTGAAAAATCCACGAGGGAATTGTTTCCTTGTTTTTCTCTTGAAGAAGGGTAAGATTTTTCCTGCGCTTCTGGATTTCTGGATGATTTTTGCTTTCGATCTTAGAAAAACAGCGTTTTTTATTATATTTCCCATGGTCTGTGTTGGCCAACTTCTTAGAACGGGGCACTATTTGGTATTTTTTAAAGTGAAACATAAACACTATTCCAGCCATTTAATGCCCTCTATTTTTCCAGGCGCAGCAAGCAACTGCTGGTCTCCTTGAAAAAGCTTGATAATCCTGGAAAATTTTCTTCCCTCTCGCTTTAGTTCCTGGTTTTTCTATTCACTTCAGCTACTAGTACTTCCCCCTCGAAATAACCCAATAAAATCGGCCAAAGGGCATGATGGCTGTCAAAAATGGCCGTGAATTTGAATTATTCAGCAGTATGCCGGCAAAATTCAATTATATTCTGACGCCAGGAGCGCTCTCGATTTTTGATGTATATGAAGGTTTTTGCGTGCGTGACTGAGGTTGCCCTGGGTAAGCATGTTAACACCTGCCGGATTTACCCAACGCTGAAATGGCCGTCAGTAACCTGTTTAACCTGGGGCCACATGCTTCATTAGGGTTACCCGAGGTAAACGAGCGAACACTTCACAAACTTGCCCGTCGGTTAACGTGGGCGTCAACACGTTTACCCTGGGTAATCTTAATGATGCATTCGGGCCTATGACTGACTAGTGCTTCAGAACTGCACGCAAAAAATAAGGGAAATAGGGTGAAATTCCAGACTCTGAAAATTCCATGCTGCGGAAAAATTCATAAATTCACAAAGATCCTGGTGCTGGTCAAGGTTACCTCGGGTAAACGTGTTAATATCCGTCAGATTCACCCATAGTTAAAATGGGCATGAATATGTTAACTCTGGGGCCATATCCCTTATTAAGATTACCTCAGGTTAACGTTCCAACACTTCAAAAACTTTCCCGTCGTTAACATGGGCATCGACACGTTTACCCTGGGTAATCTCAATGGTGCATCCGGGCCTATGACTGACTAGTGCTACAAAATTGCACGCAAAAATCGGGTAAAAATAGATTTACCCATAGTTAAGGTGAGCGTGAATATGTTTACCCTGGGGCCACGTGCTTCATCAGGATTACCCGATGTGAAGGTGCCATCACTTGATAAACTTGCACCTAGTTAACGTGGGCGTCAACGTGCTTACTCTGGGTAATCTCAATGATGTATCCGTGCCTATGACTGACTAGTGCTTCAAAATTGCAAGCGTAAATCGAGTAAAATATGGTAAAATTCCAGGCTCAAAAATTTCCAGAACCTAGAAAAATCCAGAAATTCACGGTGATCCTGGTGGTGATGTTTGAAGTCTTGCGCTAGCGCCCTGGAGTTGTGTAGGGCCACTAATTACGCGATTTTATAGCCGTAATTACTCCGGCGCTTAAGCAGTAAATGGCGTAAATGCCGTTCGAAGCGGTCGCCATCCGTTGTGCCTGGAGCTGTGAATCGCAGCGGAAAATGGTCGTTCTTCAGAATATCGCGCTGAATTTACTCCAGACATTTATTTTCCACTCAGGACCTGCTCGCGCTCACGAATAATTCATCGGATTCTAATGGTATTTTTGTTTTGCAGCGTGAATCTCGCCTCGGCGACATCTGCTTCTCGACGCGATATCGTCCGGCGACCGGTACCGTCACGCTCACTATCATGGAGGCGAGGAATCTGAAAAAGATGGATGTGGGCGGATCGTCCGGTGGGTGGTTATTTCACGGGATTAAAAGGAATTCGTGGCAAAAATGCGCAGTGGAAAAGGCAGCTCATGGAAAGATGTTGTGAAGAAATCATAGCACCATGTGTGAGGGGTTTTTCAGCAATTTAGAATTTTCTGTAATTGCAGAACTAGGGCAGGAGACTGGGAAGGGGGCTTAGGGGTGCATTTTTAAGACTTAAAGGTTGGTTACAGGGCAGCGGCGGACGCAGATAGGAAACCCCGGGGGGGGGGGGTGGAGATTTTGGGGTTTTGCTAGTTTAGGGATCGAACCTGCTGGAATATTGAAAATAAAGTTAGTAAAAATCAGTTTCGAATTTAGATTTCGAGAATTTTGTTAATGCATTGTATTCAGTACTCATGTAAAAAGTAATTTGAGGACAAAGTTCTGGGAATAAGCCAGTATGATACTACTATCCATTGCATGAGACTTTTTGAAGAAATTGGAGATGGAGACTCGCTCTCGGGAGGGCGAGGGAGAAAAGAGGCGGAGCATCCTCCACGGCTGTAGGAGATCTTCCTACATAAATTGTAAAAAATGCCTAAAGAAAGGTTTGCAAGAACATATGGGATCTAGAAGGAGGAAAAGAAACCCGTATAGCTTCTCTCATCTTTTCTCCAAGGCTGTGCCGCTCTCCTCTTGTTCGAGCACTCGAACATTCAACTCATTCGAAGTCGAATATTCGAACTTAAGTAGTGTTAATGCATACGTTGTTGGGTCCTAGCTGTAGTAAAATCGTTCGAATCCTGTTGCATTTTTTATTTTCATTCATTCCTCTGGTTGAATTAGTGGGAAAGGCGGTAACAATTTTTTAAATTAATTTGAATTTAAATTAAATTACTTCCTAGGCGAGTATGTCATTATACATACATATTTGTAACCGCAGAAAAAATAATTGAACAATAAAAAATGTAAAAAATAAACAAACAATAAACTACTTCTTCGGATGGATGTAAAAAGATGTAACTACTTCCTCATGGTCCCTCTAGGTTATCCCGTTCGTTCTGGAGAATTCTGGAAAATTCTCCTTTGGATGAGTTATTTTATCGACAAATGCGTTGGCGTGCCCATCTGCGTAGCTATTTTGTCTCCTCTACTTTCCCACGAATTATTGCTCGTAAACATCTGTGAAAAGCCGACGTGGATCCGTGGAATTATCGGAAATCGTCGCGGGGCGCCGTCGGGGGGATCCTGACATACTACTCACATTGATTTGAAAAGCCGGAAATTTGTATAGGAAGTGATAGTTCCGAAGGTGATGACACAGGTCTGCGCGGGGGTAGTCTGGGTGATGCTTGAGCTGGGGGTGGAAAGGGTTAGTCTGGGGAGCCCCAGTAGGGAGGGAAAGGGGGATACCCGATTATTCTGGTCTACTTCCTGGTTTATCCACTTGGTAAAGAGTTCTGAACGAAAATCCGTGGAAAAAAATTACTAATTTTTTGAATTTTTACCTATTTCAAATTACTTACTTACTTGTTTTAAATGAATCATTTTCATTTTTATTATTTTATCTCGGCCTGGAAATTCTCAACCCTCGTCTTATCCTCCTGGACTAAATCTATCCCAAACATGGATGACCTAGGTGGCCTTGGGTAAGAGAATGCCTTCCTACGCCTCACGGACAATTCCTGCTCCAACTCCAAACAGCAAGGACAATTATCCTGTAATTGAATCCCCAATGGCTTCGCTTACTCGCTCATTCCTTGCAATTCCGAAGATCCCTGATGACGTCATGTTTCTGGAGAACTCGTCCGGATGTCTGCATATGTGAAGCTTTGCCATTTTCGCTGTGTAGTTGTTTTGCGTTGCTCATTTGTCAATTAGCTGTCGGAACACCGCAGCTGGAGCCGAACAAATAAAATCCGCTGATGGGCTTCGTTCGCGGTTCTCTGGATAGGGATGCTGGATGTTTATTTCCAAGCTAAAGACATAAAAAATATACGTTTTTTTTTCAAGCAATTTTCACGGATCATCCCCGACTTATTGGAGAGGATTTTGAGCCACCTAAAGGAGGATTAAGCGAGAGGAAAGGGCAACGTGAGCGCCATTTATTTTTTGATGGTGTTCGGATGGAATTCCTGAAAAAGAGGAGATCTCATGAGTTGTGAGGTGTTCTTCTCGCGAAAGCAATTTACTAGAGGGCATGTTTTGTCGTGTGCTCAAAAATCAGACGAAGCTGCTCGGGCAAATCCGCTCTTGCCGACGCTTCTCGTTCTGGGTAAGGGATGTTACATCCGGGACGAAAACGGATTCGAAGGATTTTCTTCTCAAATTTCCATGAATACTCTTTCTGCTCCTTGGCCTGCTTGATGTACGTACTGTGTTAAATATACGAGGACCTAAAGATTGGTGAGCTGCAGAGCACTTCTGACTGCGTGTTTGTCGTTTCAAGGTTTTTAAAGTAATTTCTTCGAACAATTTTAGAACATAAACTGTTCCCCAAAACCAGAGTTATGGAAAACATGCTCTATTGATAATTTTCTTCACAATTGCAATCCTTTAGGGTATAATAATCTTGCTCTACTGGACCCGGATGCATCATTGAGATTACCCATGGTGGTCATGGTACTCGAATTTACTGTTTACCTGGCGCCCATCAACATGGTTACCCATAAGTGACGTTTTTTACACCATAGTTTTTTACACCACATACATCAACACCATTTTTTGCATCTACACCATTTTTTACACCACATAATCATACCCATGGGTAGGAGATTTCTCATCCTTTCAGTGATGCATTCGAGCCCGGAAATAAATTAAGTGAAAGTTGCCAGAGCCGGCACTCATCAATGAGTTCATCCTAAGTAAGTGTGGTAACTTTACCCAACGCCTGCTAATCACTGAAAGATGTCCAGGATGTCCAGCTCTCCTTTGTTGAGTTGTGGGGTGCACTGGATAAAGCTTTATCATTGGTTACATTTACCCACTAAATTAGTATAGGGCGTCTTTCTGGACTCGGGTGCATAATTGAGATTACTGATAGCAACGATGTTACAGTACCGAAATTACCCCTTGCCTGGCAGCCATCAACGAGTTTACCCATGCTTGACGTTATCTATATCCTGCAGCTACCCATGGGTATGAGATTACCAATCTTTACAGTCATACATCTTGGTTCTAACCACTCCCGTGCACTCATATACTCTGGTCCTGGCCAGTGGCATTATTATGGGTTAATTGATTTGGCTTCCTTTTTTGATATAATGTCAGGGATTTCAAAAAATCCATAAAGCCTAAAAAAGCTATGAAAATGTCATGAAAATCCGTTCTCTTAAAAATGGCACATTTCCACGTGCGCTATGGCGCTCTAAAAGGCGAAAGAAGGAAATTCTATCCATATTTCTTCACAGTTCCACAAAATAGCACATAATTTCTTTGAAATCGCAGGAATAACGCTATAAATTCACATATGTGACAAGTCGCCGACGTCGCATATGTTCCAGACGTTCATTTTATTACACTTTGTGTGAGAAACCTATTATCCGTGAGCACAGCACTAGCAGACTTATGACAAATGCATTCACAGAGTCACAGAGTTTTTCCTCGTTTAGGTAGGGGGGGAGGGGGAGTGGAACTCTGAGAATTCACCATCTGTTTAGGAAGATCACTCGATCGCTTCCTTTTTTGATAATATTCACAGTGTCAGGGAAGAAAATTCGGAAGGAATTACTTCACAAATTATTAAACCGCAAAGGAAATTAGTAAAAATGATTTTCTGAATTTTTCTGGTTTTGCCGAAAGTTTACTGTTTCATGATTGTTCTTTGAGACTCGGCAGTGAAACGTGGCAGTTCCTTCTCGGGAGCCATTCATGAGTGGGTGAGGAGCTTGGACATTTGAAGTCATTCGAATATTCAGCTGTTCGAAAAAGAAATCGAATAGCTGTTGGGAGAGCACGACTGGATTTTGCTATATTCCACTCGCTCAAGTACTCTCCATGAAAACCTCTACTCACTGCATTTCAGAGCTTTTTTTTTTCAGGGTTTTTTTCCAGAGCATAACAAAGTAAAGCGGACAAAATCGTTTTTGCAAAAAATGTAAATTGTAAGTTCCAATCGCAGTCTTCTTCAATTGTGGGCCCTGAGTTGAATTAGGGACCCTTGGAAATTCCAAATTTCCCAGTGTGAAGTACGGCATTCTCCACAAAATTTTCCTGTGCCAATATTAAGCCTAAGAGTGCGACATTGACCCGGCCTTTTTTGGGTGTACTCCATGTATAGTCCTCACGCGCAGTCGGCGGAAAATTTTCGAGCGCGCCAGGCATGCGGCGCGTGCGCGGCGCGGCCCTCTTCTGGGGCCGTCCGGTCGATATGGGTTAGCCACATGCCTCAAACCTTCGAATAAACTTCAACTTAAAAAATGAAAGAAAAACACTCATACGAGCTAAAATCTAACGAACGAGGGGGACCGATGGCGCAAGAGGGCCGCGCCGCGCGCGCGCCGCATGCCGTGGCCGCTCGAAAATTTTCCGCCGATTGCGCGTAAGGACTTTACTCAAGAACTCCGTCTCAACCCAAAATAGGGTATCGATTAATTAAGTAGAGTATCGATTGGTGACGTCACTTCAGGAAATAACCCTGGGTGCAGCTGAAAAAATGAGAGATTCCCACAGAAATAGGGGGTTTTGAGGGAGTTCCTTCCTTTTCAAGCTTTCTTTCTTTTTTTTTCATTTTTCTTTCTTTCTTATCATACTCGTAATCGATGCCTTTCCTGTGATTATGAGCTGAGCTAGAATCTAGTGATCCTCAGGAGATTATCTCTCACCTTGGCTTCAAAGTGCTTCCTTCGCTCTTTCCTTTATTCCCTCGATCATCGGCGTGAAACTATCAGCTAATAGCCCCAAATGTTTCGAAATCGGGCAATTTCTCAACCAGAACTGCATTTGCGCTGTTTAGTTATGTCAACTCTATGTAGAAGTATAGTTTTATAGTCCCCAGTGAGCCTTCTACTTACAAATTAGCATGGGTAACCACCAAACAAAGCTGTTTATTGTGTTGCTGTTTATTGTGTTGCTGCGTTTTGCAGCATTTATTCAATTATGCAAACCACAATGCCTGGATTTGCTCTGTTTTGAATGTGCGTGCTAGTCTTAAAAGGGCTCATGACGAGGAAGTCGACGTCTCTGCGGCTGCATATTCATACTTCATAATATAAATGAGGGCGGCTCCAAGAAAGGAGAGAGGTTACGCTGCTATGCGACGCGTGCGCTTGCGTGCGTACGCGAAAGTTTTACAAGATAATAGCTTTTGTTTAATTTTGCAGATTTTCATATTGAATGGGTTAGAAAATTTGTATGAGCTCTAGTTTGTACGAGTGTAATTTATTCGTATGAGCTCATCTATAGGACTTCAATTCACTGTTCTTCAAGTACTGATTTTAATTTCACCAGTTGAAACTTATTTTTTAACGACAACATTTTCGAAATTTCGGCCATCCTGGTCCTCTTTTTGGCCGAGATTCCCCCCCCCCCCCCCCCGGTTCCTGCGAGAACCGTGCGAGACCACATATGCCTATTTCATTCTACCCTTTTCATGAGACTCGGAGAATTCCAGATTCTCTGGTTAAAATTCAAGAAAGGACATACATTCCTTCGCGCTAGAGGCACCTACAGTGGTTGTGCTCAAATTTATTTTTAATTGGTGTCAGAAAAAATCTGAGAAACAATGGTTGACATCGTGGTCCGCATCCACATTCATGCGGCATACAACACGTAAAAAGCAGAACGAGAACGGTGGTATCAACGTGGAATGAGTGGATACGCAGATAATCAGAGTGACAAGACGCTAATGATGCGGCACGTGCGAATGGGTCTGGACAGCTGAAATTTGCCATATCGCGGAGGTTCTGATGTTCTTCGGACATGAAATATGATCCAGGAGGTTCTCTGGCGTCAAGAAGAAGAAGATACGATGTAAAAAGAGTAGAAGGCGCGGTGTAGGCATGCACTTATTTTGATTGAATTTTTTTCTACCAGAAAAGCAGCGATTTTTTATCATCTTCCTTTCCGGGAGTCTCTTTTTTTTGCTGAATATTTGATTTTTCCCGCATTCACTCCATCTCATCACTGGAACATCGACTGCGCTTTAGTCATTGATTTGCGACCTTAGGGCTTTCCACTAAGCTGGGCTTGCTTTGTAGTTTAATCGGTGCTCCAGTCTAGACACTGGCTTTGTTTTGTTTGCAGCGTTCGTACGAATAGCACGGACGCTGCATCTGAGTGCAAGGAATTAGAGTGGTCACCCGATAGGAGCGTGGACAAGGGGTTGAATGTTATTTTTTCCAAAAAGCTACGTGTCAAGTTCAGAAAACATGGTGCAAAACGGGTGCTGCAGTGACTGTTTGCCACTAAAAGTGAGAATTTTCCCTAATTACTCATATTTCAGTCCATCGACAGCTAGCTGAAGATAACGCGCTCCATTGAGAAGGTCACAAAAATCAATCCAGCAGAAAGTAGCGTCTGCGGACATTTGCTACCCGCACGCATAGCGTCAGGCCGTTTTGCCTTTTTTCGCATTTTGCCGGGAAGAAACATCGAAAATGTGGTTCATCATGTGCCCTAACTGATTCTAGGACTTTACTGGTCAACTCAGGTCAATAAAGATCACTTCTTCTTAGAAAAAGGTCCGCAACAGGTGCTTCCTATACACTTTTTTACCGGGGCCCGAGGCGCGCGGATGGTAAGGGTCCGATAATTAGAAAACAGGGAGGCAGCCATTAAATCGTCGCGTGCGAGTAATCTTTTATTTGTGGTATTGAACCGCCATCAAAACCGTTCCATTAACCTACATTTGTCCTTTACTTACTGCTAATTTTTCATCACTTTATTATGTCTGTTTATTTTTGCATACTTTGTCCAGCTGATTTGGTGGATCTAGAACTTTTGCTCCCCATCGCAAAACTCTGGACAACAATCCAGGTTGTGGCTCAGTGCTACGAACAGAAAAGCACTAAATTCTTCGGAAAAAAAAGATCAAAAGCGATCAATTTTCGTGGGCACTTCCAGTACATACTGAGCTTTTTCGCTCGAATGTTGAATGAAGTGAATTTTCGGAAGTCGTTATCAATGCAGCGCTTATAGCGCATTGGCAAAAGGTGTCAATTCTGCGTACACAGTTCATAAACCAATTCTCGTCCTTGATAACCAAGCCTATCCCTTTCGGGTAGGTAAAGGACAAATCCCTTTCTGAAATTCATGGTCACGTAGGAATTCAATGCACTGAATGATTTTGAATTGAATTCGAAAGCGTGACATATCCCAAAAAAAGGGTTGATTCACCCTGGCCTCTTCTCGCATTTATTATTTGTGCTGCACGTTCCTGTTCACATAGGACTGATTTTGTATATCGTCACATTCGAAATACGGTAGGTAAAGGCCCGGGTTTGCTGAATGCGCACTGACAGGACCGTTGCGTCTGCTGAAGCTGACCTCGCTACAAGCAATGGCGGCGCAAGCTGCTAGACTCCATGTAAAGTACAGCTGTAGTCTAAGGAGTTTAGCATGTCTCTTAATGATGTCCTCAGGAGGCAGATTTCTAATTTCGTGGTTCCATGATGTAACTTCCCCGTTAACGATTTCAGGGACTCTAAATGAGTGCTCTCCCATATGTGGTAATCGTCTCAGACAATTTTTCGGAAGGACCGCTGCAGAAAACCGGAAGAACCGACAGATGACCTGCGGTCCTTCCGGTTTTCTGCTGCATTTCTTTGAATAGCCTTCACGCTCTGATAAACTCATAAAGCCAATTTCCCATCTGAAGTTCGAAACCGTTGAATTTTTATTGGTCGCAACAAAACTGAGCTCAGTACATAGGCAGTGTGTGATAACGCTCACTCTCTCTCCTGCATTCTACTGCGGTCCTTCCGGTTTTCTGCTGCGGTCCTTCCGAATCGTTCCCCACACAAATCTATTCTGCAACGGTCCAGCGAGGTCCGGAAAGACCGCAGCAGAAAAGTTTTTGCTGCGGTCCTTTCAGAAATTTTTATCTCTGCGTCTCCCGCTTCTTAACCACTTGAGCGCTTATCTCTCTCTGCTGCGATCCTTCCGACATTTTGCCCGAGGTTGTATGTAGTCAGCTGGTGGTAATTTGAAGAGTGTTTCGATAGTTGCCCCTATCATACTGTACTAATCTTCTTTAGTGGATAAATCCACAAGGGCGGCTCAACTCTCAGTCATATCGAGGGTAGGCTGCGTCTATGTTTTCATCCTATGGAATTCTGACGTCTTCGTTCGTCATGGGCGAGGTGTTTCAGAGAAGCTTGGGGTGAAAAATGAAGAAAACAAGCGGCAAGCCGTGGAAATTCATGTATATCGAGGAATTCCCATGATTTCTTGAATTTCACACTTTTGAGATGGAAAATTTGAAAAAAAACTTTCATTTTTTCCTTAGTTCACAGGATGGACCCATATTTTGTTTGCTTAGGGAAATTTCTGTGGGAAAATCTTTTCTTCCAGATCCATACGTAAAAATCTACCTGTACCATGGAAGAAAACTCCTCAGCAAGAAGAAAACATCACGGAAGTATCGCACGCTTAACCCATACTACAATGAGAGTTTCCAGTTCAAAATTGAGCCGTCTATGATGGATGTGAGTGGTTCTGGATCCTATATGTATTGCATAGATATTGATTGATGTCTGCAGTGATTTAATTTTGCTTTAGAAAGTTCACTTGATCATTTCCGTATGGGACTATGACAAGATGAGCAAAAATGACTTCATCGGGGAGGTTTGTTGTTAATTTTCTCAGTTTTTTCTTGGTTGAAGAGTGGGCTTGTCTTGAAAAATCAGGTTTTTTCCCGGAAATTGCTAGAATTTTTTTTAGGTGACGCTAGCGTCTCGAGCACTGAATCTGCCCCAGGTAAAGCGTCACTTTCGTCCTAAGGGTGACTTGGAACATAAAATGTCCTCTTTTAGGTGACTCTGGCATGTCACGAACAATGGGCGGAAATGCTGACGTCACGACGTCCTGTCGTCCAATGGCATACCCTTCAAGAACGTTGGGAAAAGGATAAAGACAAGGACAAAGGGAAATCCAAAGATTAGGTCTCTTTCGTGGAACGAGTGATCCTAAAAAGTACTGCTTACCGAGCAGTACATCTGGTCGGGTATTTTTTTTGTAAGGATCGCGGAGGTGTGCGGACCGGTTTGGACGGTGTTTTTCTTGGATTTTCTCAATACATTAGATTGATCTTTCAAGGTTCAAAAGTTTTTTCAACAACCCTGATCATCCTGAATTTTCATTCATCCTGATTAGTCCCACGTAAACCAAGGGAATGAAACGAACTCTTCCTCGGGTTCGCTAGTAGCGCAAGAACTTCTAGGGACTTCAGACGATAATGGAGATGGTTTTGCGCTAAGAATTTTTGCAGAAAATTCTAATTTTTCATCCCAAAGGGTCTTTTTTCAACGAAATTATTTGCACCGAGGATCTCGCTGATATTCCTTTTCTTTGTTCTCGTTTTGGATAGATGAACGAGCAGGAAAATTAACATCCTTGTTCGTATCGGAAAAATCGATTGAGGAAAATAGAAAAAAGAAAATCAGGAAATTGGATATTTTTCGTTTTCTGCAGCGAAGAAGGAATGGCTTTTGAATATTTAATGGAAAATAATCTTGCGAAGCGGCTATATTGTCAGGAGGAACGCTTCTCTTCGGGGTCTGATTCTTTCTCTTTTTCTCATATAATTGAGAGGTGCCATCATGAAAGAGGTTCATAGTGACCACCCCCCCCCCCCCCCCCCCTTCCCCCGAATGAGAACGAATCCTTTGAAATATTTTTCGAAAACTTCAGATGAAACGGGCGTACTGAAAAGTTGTCCATAGGAAACAAACATGAGAGCGACGGTGTGAAGTCTATTTTTTTGAATTTTCGATTTCCCAATTTGCTTTTCCGCGGAGAAGTTCAACTGTTCTGCCTTGAACGCATTACCGACTGTGCAGTGTACGGAAGGAACACGCCGGTCACGCTCTGGACGCATCGGCTTCAATCCAAGAACAGGCAAGCTGGAAGAAAGTGGAACCGCAGACAATAAGCGTTAATAAATGACCGTCTAGCGAAAACAAAAAGAGCAAAAAGGGGAGAAGCGCTAATAAATGAGCTCTGGGATGAAACCGCAGTATAGAAGAACTAGTAAGAAGACAGGCAAACAACTCAACATATAGCAAAACCTTGCTACGTATGGTCCCAGTTGGGACCCCACAAAAGCCGTGCCCCGTGGAGTGAGGAACGAGGAGCCGACACCGCGTCGCCACGTTCTTCCGGCACCCGCCAGTCCCTGTTTCGTCGTTCTTTTCCGGTCCGGATTGGACGCCGGTGGCTAGGCCGAAAGGCTCGGCCTCGCCGGTGTCCTCCCGGATCCTTCTCCTCACGGTTGATCATTCATAGTTGATGATTACCCGGTTGGATGCGGGTGGCTAGGCCGAAAGGCTCGGCCTCGCTGGTGTCCTCCCGGGCTCTCCTTCCCTCTTTGTCATCTGTTATTAAATTCATTTGGAGAACTCAAAACGTGCTTGCTGGTTGATGAATTAAACAAGTCATGTAGTCATTTTGTCCAGACACAGAAGAGAGCGTCCGGGGAACTCTAGTCCGTTCCTCCCTTTAATAACACAAGAAAAGTTGAACTCATGAAAGAAAACCTAGGGATGGGAAATCTCCATCTTTTGTATCGTGGAAGCCGGGCCTCAAGAGCTCGCGCCGATTTTACACCGGAACCGAGGCCCGAGCTTCACAGCAGTAACGCCCACTTTGTAACTTAAAGCCCAACGAGTGGACAAATTACACTCACAGGAAAATTAACTGCGGTGTCGAGAGTCTTCGACTTGGTTCTTTAGGCGTTATTTCACTAACAATGCCTTAATTCACCAAGGCGTCGGATTTTCAATTCAGCGGCTGAATGAAAAGACTGTAAATTGGCGCTCGGTCAGGTTATGAGTGTCCTCGATCGGAAATCTGGTTGGTCGTAAATTGGCGCCTTGTTGGATTATTTTGAAGGAGTAATTGTACTGAGCCCTCACTTATTCTTCAGGCTTGTGGAAAAGTGCTCACAGTTGTTTTGAAAGTCAAATGGAACAAACTTTTTTTTTCAAGACAAAAGTGGAACAGAAATTTACCCTGGGTGGTGCCTTTCAGCATTCCTACTTAGAAATTATCGATTCTTTTGGTGACATTAGATTCTATCATTCCACGCTCTACTCCGATCGCTGGACTCACAGTTGTTTAGAAAGCCAGAAATTAGGAAATTTCTTGAAAAATCCGCGTCTGGACCGACTTCCTGCACCTACTCGGTTCGAATTTGCTTCGGAAGACTATTACTGAACTATCTCTGGTTCAGAAGCATATTTTCAAATGTTAAGGATCTTCCTTTTTATGACATCCTCTACCTATTACATAAAGATGCTTTGTCGTTCCCTTAATGGCGACTTTCCCGTGGAAATTTGCTACCTATACAGTTTTAAAAAACATCTGTGTAATTACGTCTTACTTGCTGGGATTTCACATGCGTCTCTGATGATCGCTCTGTTGAGACAAATTTCTTCCGTTAACAACTGTGATAATCGCTTGAACAATGGCCTCTTTCGATTGTTGATTGCCATACGAGTTATTCAGAGGTGTGTAATTCAGAGTCAGAATACATATATGTTAGAATTTTCTGTGAAAATTATTTCGATTGTTGGTTTTGTTCTTGTTCTTTTTTCTATGAATTTTTCTTCTTTGTTCTGTCTCATGAGTATGAACCATTTCACCGTGTACACTACTTTCTCGTCATGTGTTATTGCTATAGCTGTATAAGTATAAAGAGTACTATATACTGTTGTTTCTCCTTATCCTTACCTTATGTTTCTCCTTTGTGATAATCTTAAATGATCGGATAACTACCTCCACGAAGGGCGTCCTTTGTTCCTGGTCATTTTATTTATTTATTCAAGGATTCTATCAAAGTCATTTGTAATCACGTACAATGTCACAACAATGACCAATGACTATGTAGTTGGAGTAATTAAGCAGCACAGACCACCGGCAAAATCGGGAAGGACCAGTGGCGGACGCGGGGGGCGACCCATTCTCGGGAGAGGGCCCCCCGAGAAGGGGTCGCCGAATTTTCGAAATTACTTTGCAAAACAAATAAAAATCTGGGTCAGTTTATTTTTAATTGTTTATTTTTATTATTGTTTTTAATATAACTTTTATTTATTACTCATTATTACAATTAATATTTTTATTGAGTTTATTTTCCATCTGGGTCCCCAAAACGAAAGAGACCCCACTTTTCTTCCCCCCTCCCGCCCACCTTCTGCGTCCGCCACTGAGAAGGACATATACTGTGGTGCTCCAGGGTCCGTCGACAGTTCATTGGCTCAGGTTAGATCCCGAGCACGATTGGCGGCGCCTAGAAGAATGCGCTATTTACTTTGCCTACTAGCGCCCCTACGGGTCGCCAGCAAGTGGGGTGGGGCAGCCACTTAGGGTATGTGAAGATGCTTTGCACCTACGAAATTCTCACGAAATTAAAACGGAAACGAAAATAGTTATTTATTGAGCATGGATACGGAATCTTCCTTATGAGTTGCGTGTGTTCTACCAGTCGGGCCGCATGGCCAACTCCGGATTTCTTGCACTCGCGATGCTAGCTTTTTTCGAGGATTCTTCCTCCAACATTAACATGTAAAGCTACTTTCTGATGCAATGATACATCCCCTCGTTTGTCACCGCACTTCTTAAATGCCCATGTATCTGTCTGTACTCTCAACTCTGGTGAGAATATCTTTCAGATGAATCTAGGGTGAACTACTTGAACTAAGCGACATAGCGTAAATAAAAACTCCAAATAGTTCAAGTTCAGATTTTTTGGAATACTCAAACAGACTAAGACCTGCTTGGATATCTAGAAGGAAATAGAGGAGCTTGCTTAAAAATTTGATTGCGCAGACCCACCAGGCTCATCCCCACTCGATGGACCCGAATGCTGGTGTTCCTAACACCTAGGCCCCAGCGAAGCCTCCTTTCACGGACCCGTACCCTCTCTCCCCCCGCCACTTTCAAGCCACAACACACCCATGTTCCAAGGATAGATCCGTATCCTGGCGTTCATAACAATTAAGCCACAGCGGACCCCTACTGCACCTGCATAACCGTGTCCTGGCATTCACACACCGTTAGGATACAGAAGACCCGTCGTCCATCCTCGAACCCGTTTCCTAGAGTTCCCTTATTTTTAGGCTACATGTGCCATCGGGGGCCCGAACCTGGCGTCCCACACACCTGGGCCACAGCAGACCTGTCCTCCATCCGCGAACTTGTATCCTGGCGTTCCTAATAAGTGGGCCACATCGGGTCCCTACTCCATCGGCAGAACCGTATCCTCGCATTCCCACACTTCTAGGCCGAAGCAGACCTATCTTCCACCTAAGAACCTATGAACCTATGAACCCGTATTCTGGTGTTCCTCACACCTGGGCCACATTAGACCTCTCATTTATCCGCAAAACAGTATTTGGGAGTTCCCATAACTTTTGAGCTACAGAAGACCCATGTGCCATCGGAGGCCCCTATCCTGGAGTTCCCTCAACTATTGGGCCACGGCAGACCCATCCCCCTCCGACGAACCCGAGTGCTTTCGTTTCCTACACCCGGGCCACACTGGACCCAGCGGACCTGTATCTTGACATTGCCCTCACTTCTAAGCAACAGCGGTCCTCTCCTCCATCGGCATAGCGGTATCCTAACATTCTCACACTTTCAAATCACACCAGACCCATCGTCCATTGGAGAACCCGTATTTTGGGGTTCCTTATACCTGGGCCTTATCAGACCTCTTCTATGTGCCGAAACCGTTTCTAGGGGTTCCCTTATTTTTGGGCTACAGAAGACCCATGTGCCGTCGGGGGCACGACCCTGGCGTCCCACACACCTGGGCCACAGCGGATCCGTACTCCGCCTGAGAACCCGTACGTATCCTGGCGTTCCGAGCAAATGGGCTACATCGGTCCCTTCTCCATCGGCATAACCTTATCCTGGCATTCACACACTTTTAGGCCAAAGCAGACCCATCGTCCGTTGGTGGACCCATATTCTAGGGTTCCTTATACCTGGGCCCCATCGGACCTCTCCTATGCCCACGAAACCGTACGAAACCGTTTCTAGGAGTTTCCTTAACTTCTAGGCCACAGAAGACCCATGTGCCATCGAGGGCCCGTGTCCCGGCATTCCCACACTTTCATGCCGAAGCAGACCTATCTTCCATAGGTGAACCCGTATTCTGGCGCTCCTCACACCTAATCCACATCGGACCTCTCCTTTACGAGCAAAACAGTATTTAGGAGTTCCCTTAACTTTTAAGCAGACCCATGCGCCAACAAGGACCGTATCCTGGAGTTTCTCACGCCTCGGCGACAGCCGACCCATCCTCCATCCGCAAACACCTATCCTGGCCTCCCTAATAAGTTTGCCACAGCGGGCCTCTACTCCACCGGCATAACCGTATTCTGGCATTCCCACACCTTTAGTGTACAGCAGACCCATCGTCCATCGGCGAATCCGTTTCCAGGAATTCCCTTATTTTTAGGCTACAGAAGACCCATGTGCCATCGGGGCCCCGATCCTGGCGTCCCACACACCTGGGCCACAGCGGACCAGCCCTACATCCGTGGACTCGCATCCTGGCATTCCCACCGAAGCAGACATATCTTCCATCGGCGAACCTGTTTCCTGGAGTTCCCTTATTTTTGGGCTACAGAAGACCCATGTGCCATCGGGGTCCCGATCCTGACGTCCCACACACCTGGGCCACAGCGGACCAGCCCTACATCCGTGGACTCGCATCCTGGCATTCCCACCGAAGCAGACATATCTTCCATCGGCGAACCTGTTTCCTGGAGTTCCCTTATTTTTGGGCTACAGAAGACCCATGTGCCATCGGGGGCCCGATCCTGGCGTCCCACACACCTGGGCCACAGCGGACCAGCCCTACATCCGTGGACTCGCATCCTGGCATT
>KN729059.1:3958-14668 GCA_000816745.1 Ancylostoma duodenale
TATCCACAGCGAACATGAATATGATGAGTATCGATTGACGTGTTGCATGGCTTGGATCGCTTCCCGTCGCTGGGAACGTCGCGGGTGTCAACGCACTCTGGGGACACCCTACGATGAAATTGTCCGGTAGCCTTGTACCTAATTTTGCTTACATCAGTCGGAAATAAAAATATGAAACCATGGAAAATGGTTGTGAATTGCAGCTTTATTGACCGCTTCAGATAGGATAAACCTGCGACCGTCAGTATCGCGGGAAGAATGTGCTGAAGGCGGTTGGGCGAATATGTTGTGCCAATTTGAGTCTTCTCGTGAAATCGCTCAACGAAGGAACGAACACCACACCCAGTGGGAAAGGGAAGAGAAGGTTAGTTGCTGTTCCCTTTCACCTTTCACTATTACTTTTCTCGTACGATGCTTGGAGAGCAGTGCTCGTCAAAGCTTGAAATTTTCATAGTCGAGCGTTGAAAGTACAAATATTTCATTTTTGGTTAATATATGAAGCCGTAACAGTATGAGCTTTCCCTAATTGTATTATATGAATGTTATCAACGAAAAAGCTTTATCTGAGGCGCCTTGGGCCTTTGTTTTCGTTCATTCCAATCATCAGATATCTGAACAGTCCCTGAAACGATTATTTTGATTATTGAAGGAATCGCGCCAGTCTGAACGGCTTTCTCGTATGGAGGCGCATGTGAGCAATATGTTCTCAACTCGGGAAGATGAGATGGAAGATGAGGAAGACGACCTGGACGATGGTTTGGACGAACTACGCGAGGAAGTGAACAGAATCAGTCAGGAGGTGAGGAAGTGTGGAAAAAAAAACAAGAAGAAATAACACCAAATTGTCGCTGAACACCAACTCACCAAATTAAAATCATTCTGAAAATATTATGTACATAGTGTGGACAACCTAACATCGTTATGTTTTATCTTGTCTTCCCTCAATAAATTACTGGACGGAACAGTTTGGTTTTTTTTTCTCATTTTTTGCCCACTGTGATTACTCGTCATTTAGGAAGCCGAATTAATGGAGGAAGGAATGGATGACTCCCCAGATGTTTTGCGTCGAGAATTCGAAGCTTATATGCAAGAAAGGTTCCTGGCAGGAATGGACTCCAGGTAAGGTTCCACCTTGGTTTTTGATCAAATTCACATGTCTAGTTACAGACTGAATGCATTCAGAGCATTTTCTGAAAATGATTATGCTTGACGATCTTTGAAACGCTTATTCTGCATTTAACAACGCATTTATGCTTCAAATTTGGCAGCTGTCCGTGAACAAAGCGTTCAACAAAAACGTTTCCAGTCCTTTCAGCAGCTGAAAGTAACTAGGCGCGTCTTGAAATGCTCATTTCCCCCTGGTATTCTATATCCAGACTCGTAGAACCAAAAAGGCCATTTCTATGGGCCATAAATGCTTGAGCTTTGGGTTTGACCCAGTCTTGTGCACCACTCTGTCATCACGAAGTCTACCTTTCCCTGGCAACTCCTAATCAAAATACGCCTTCTGAGGTGTTCTGTAATAATAGTTTGTTTCAAGCATGGGTAATTATTAAACATCATCTTTGTGGGGCTTCACAGGGATTAGTAAATGCTATTGAAGGGTATAGTCCATGTGCGAAGAAGCTATTATTTTTTATTTCCTATATGTTTAGTGCAGAATGTCATTGTCAGGTTCATCGACTATGACACAATTGACTACGATACAGCACTGGATGAGGGTGATGACATTCGTGCACGTGACTTGGAAGAAAAATGGTTCGATGCTGACGACGATATAGAATGATTTGTACTCGGTTTTACAACATCGTTGATCTTCCTCATTTCTTTTTTATAACTTTCCGTTCTGTTTTATTGCTGATGTATAAATAGTTAAAGAGAAAACTTTGTTCATTACTTGGAAGCGGTTTAATTTCCGTGTCTACTCTTTATCTGGCTTTAACTTCCGTCTCGCAAGTCATATGTTTGCAATGTTTTTCTTTTTGAATTTATTTCTTAGGGTGAAGCTTTTGTTTCGTGGTCTCGGTTAGGTTACATATTATGATGACGAAGCCAATCGAGGTACGGTGGTACTACCATGGGCCAGATAACGAGATTTATGGTGGGTTGCTCTTCTTAAGTAACTTTTATACTACTCTTATTATATCAAATGCATGTGAATTGCTGGGCATCTCAAGCTTTAGGTTTTTGTAGTGAGTGTTCCGTTGAAATATGATTAGCTGACGGATAGAGTTCAAGTGGTTTTAGCGGTTTAATCAAATGTGCATTAATGTGCAAGTCCAGCGATTAACGACTGTGACTACCTTATGTTTTATCCACAAAACAGGAGTCACCATTCTCATGTATTCATAGAAGCCAACCAAGCGTTGTCAATATGATCACGGAAACAAATCCAATTATATCCATCAAAAGGAGATGCCAAATCTTCCAGGAGCGCGTTTTTTGTGCGTGTTGCAGTTTTTTTTTGGCCTTTTCGCTGAATCTGCTATTGCATTTTGCTGTTTTTTCAATGCATTTTAGTGGGCGCTTCTGCTACCTTCTTGGCTTACATAACAGACTGTGATATTTAGGGTTATCTTTTGGGTAGTAGGGACGAAGTAGGCGATTCCTTTGTTGCTTTTTTTCTTGCACGATTCGTACGAAGCGAATACTAATTGTCGTAATTTCTAGGTCCATACGCGGCAAAGGAAATGATGATGTGGACTCAGTCCGGTTACTTCAACGACTCACTCCTCATTCGCACAGAACACGAGGAGAGATTTCATACCCTAGGTGAATGGACACGTGTATGCGGCGGGAAGGTAAGGACGTTTACATTTACACATTCATTCAAAAAAGGTCCTAAATCGGAATTGTCTTTGTCTTCCGCGAGGTTTTTATACGAAAAGAATGTTCGAGGGGCGCAGACTGCAGTGGTGAACATAATTCCTAGCAAGAAGGAAAGATACCAGCCTTTGAACCCATTTTTTGTGGAGAATTCGGGATGCTCAATAAGAGAACTGCCACAACAGCTGGAGGTATTGATCTTATCCTTATGACAGGTGTTTTGGTGGACATCCCAAATTCTCCTTAAGCAAGAGGCTCACGGATGAGTTCTTCCGTTTTTTTTTCATTGGGAGTTACTTATATATACCATTCTGATCAGCGTCTCCTGAAGATTCCTTCCATATAAAAACCTGGGATACGATCTTGTAGTGAGACACTGTCTTTGAGAGCAATGTACTGGCAAAATTTCTGATACTTCGAATTTGACATGCTCTCATTCTACCCGAGTATCTGGTTTTATAAATGTATAGGTCTTGCTTTCAGAAAAAGTAAAATTTGCTATTTTGAGATAGCTGAAACTTACGGTGTGGCCGACTTATCCTGTCAATTTTGAAAAGGAGGAGATGAGGCTTTACGAATCCTAGTATTTTGAAAGAAAAAAAATGGACCATTCACAATACGACTCGAAAAAAAAAACTTTATTTAAGAAAGGCCTGAATATATCGAACATACATATACGGGAGCATTAAGAAACCAGTGCAGTAGGAAAGTGTATGACTTGGAATTCCTGCATGTTTTCTAAACTAGTGCTACAGGCGTTTTTGTAAACAGGAGCTCGTTGCTATTTTATTCCATTTCCCTTGATAACAAAAAAAAGGAGTTCAATCTACAATTTCAGGATCGAAAAGGTTCTGTGGGACAAAAACCATATTATATGGATAAAATTACGTTATCATTCTTCGAGGGGTTCCCATTAGTGAATTATAGAGCATCTACAACTCCCCTTTGTTGTTTTTGTTAGTATTTTCACTAATGACAAGTTTCTATCCGAAGTTTGAATCGGGGTTCTGGACCGGTATCGATTGAAAAACTAGTCAGATTTAGTGATACGTGTTCAACAAGTTGATACATGTTGATGAGAGGGTCATCCACAGCATAGGAGAATTGAGAGGGATGAGAGTGTTAGGCATCGGAACATGTTTTGACAATCTTGAACAGGATTTAATCTGTTTCCACGAAGCTGTATAAGAGGTGGTGTGGTTACTGGATTGACTTTGGGCTTTAGCCGTTTGGACAACAAAAAGTGTCCAACAACGGGTTCGGACATGTATAATCATGGTAGGGCATGATTTTCCTGCAGCCTGCAAGCAGTGCCCAAGTTTTCCTTTTCCTACTTTTCCGAATAGCCGAAGACGCAGCACCACTGACGCTCACTGTATGTGTACTTCATTGTTGTACAACAACTACAACTTTGTTGTATTATGTGAATACCTTGGGACCATAATAGAAATATGAATAAGTTAGGCATTGTTTGCAAAGTGCAGGGAAATCAAGCCCTGTCCTGGATATACATGTCTGAACACGTAGAGGACACGATTACACACCTCTAAACACGACAAACGCGTACTGTTGGACAGTTTTTGTTGTCCAAACGGCTAAAGCCTTGGCTTTGGATGTTAATAGCGAAGGTCTTGTTTAGACGCCACTTTTGAGGAGATGGGATTCTTACCCACTTTTGATTATCCTTCTCTTTTTTTTATAATTTCCTCGAGCGTGAAGTGGAATATTCTGTACATTATTCACAAAATGTTTCGTTAACAATGCCTAAAAGCATTTTCTTTATCCTAGAATATTATCACTTTGCGTTGACTTCGAATCATGTACAGTACATTTCTAAAACAGCTTCATTGTTCAAAAGATAAGTGTAGGAAATGGCCAGTAGTGATAGCAATACTTTGGCAGTATGCAACGGTTCAATTGCAAGAAAGAGCATTCGTGGAGAAGTTGAATAAATGTGTCCTCGTCGGAAAAGTGTTCTTGACCTATTACTATTATATAATAATTTATTGCGAGCTTATTTCATCTGGAATCAGGAAGTCTTCCTTACGAAATGAGAATTTTGCTTCAATAGTTAATAGATCTCTTCATTAAAGAAGGATGATCTTTACTGTTTCCTACGCAGTTGTCTTTTTTATGGTATACCTTCTTTTCGGTGTAGTGGTTGTAGGAATCAGGAAAACTAAATTTTCAGGTTCCCTTCGTTCTTCCGGTAGTTTCGATGGAGTCATTGGTTGGTCCACTAGGTCCGCGTTTGAATCCTGTAGTGATAGGTATGCTGCCACCAGGTCTTCCTCCTCCATTTCCACCACCAGTCCACGGCAGGTGAATGATATCTCCTTTGAGTTTGCTGGATTCTCATTTTATTTTATTTTTTTTTTGTATTTTTTTGACGCATTGTTTCACTCATAGTATCTTGATGAAGTGAATATTTTTTGTGAAACCTCTAGCTTTTGTGAAACCTTTGCACACAGTAACACACGGATCGTTAGGTTTCGCTAACCATGAGTATTGATAATTAAATGAAGACAAAAAAACTTTTTCTTATGAATTTGAGTCTTTCTTTCATAACGGCATGGAATTCCATGTGCGAAAAATTGTTTCCATTTCAAGTGCTAATTCAGCTGGAATCAGAGATAGAGATCTTGCTCGTTAGAGTTCGAGGCTCGAAAGAAGAAGGGTAATTTTTTTTCAGATTCGCCCATTTTGTACCCGGTATGCCTCCTCCCCAAGCTCATCAGCAACCTCCCATGACTCATAGTTTACCGCCATCGGAGCCGCTGGATGCGGGGAGCAGTCTATCGCATACACCAGACAGTGAACAAGAAGTACGAGAAGCGATATACTATTCTTTTGTTTAGCTCAGCTTATTCTTTAAAGATGTACAATCATGCAAAGGTGAATGGCGAAACAAATGGGACTTCAATGATGCCAACTCTTCGCCATATGGCTGTATCGACTGCGGAACCTCCGGAGATGGTCTCCGTTTCGACCGCAACGGACAACCCAACAATGCGCGATGCAGCTTGTCAAACCACTCCACTTATTGTAAGTTGCTTTCATTCGGGGCTATTATTTACATTTTCTTTATGTACGTATGATGCATCGATCAGTATAATTAGTCATATATTGCCTATTGCGTTTTGCTAATGAGGTGGACTTTCGCTACAAGTTTTCACTCATAATGGTTATCGTTAGCTATGGCCATCTCATGTGGGATAGTAGAATAGGTTCGCCAAAAATGCGTGGTAAACCAAGTTCATTTCAAAAACTACGGCTTAAAGGCAGTGTCCAGGCAAAATTTTCGAGTATGGGGTTTCTGTGGTTGCTAGGCCAGCTTGGCTCACTCATACCAGATATGAACTTGAAAGATCACAAAACGCTCGGAAAAACCGTTTTCCGAGCTCCTTCCTGACTGATGCGGACGAGATGTCCGACAACTCTCTCATGAGAGAGGGCGCAGACAAAATCTTTATCGACCGATAGCACCAGGTTGCTGCCCCAATTTTAGCTTCGACCCGTCAGTTCCTTTTCCTTTAGGGGCCGCATCTCTGCTGAAGTGCTACTTTTTGATCAGTTTTGACAAGAAGAGGTAAGTTTCGGTATAATAGTGTGATCGTCGAACACTCCATCAAGTGTAGACCCGTAAATTGTTGATCCAGGACCGCCTAGAATGAAGAACTGGAGTGTTGAGCAACATTACTTGAATGTTTAGAACACATATGCAAACTTGAGATGCATACACCGATATGAATCAGTCACAGTAGAGAGAACGCTGCAGTTATCAGTTCGATATTTTCCAACGATGCTCCACTTTACCGCAAAATGGCAGACGCCGGGTGGACGGGCTGGGCACCGGAGATGAATTTGGGTACAGGATCTAAGGCGGGTATCTCGGGTATTTCTGCACGTTTTTCGCTGAAACTTTGGCAATTGCCTATGGAGCCGACCCGCTATCATAATCTAATGAGCACTCAAGCTCAAAGGTTTTGCCTGGATACTGCCTTTAATCCATAAATTGAAAACATATTCACATTAGATTCAGACTTTTCACGCAGGTAGCGAAAGTTAATCTTTTCGTTCACTGTACTGCGCTACATGTATGTTGAAATACACCGTACTCGAACGTAGGGGAAATAGCGGATCACCCATTTCCTGACTTCAGGCAATTTTGGAATTTTTTTTTCACCAATGAATGTTGAGAGAGAGGGAAATAAGTTGGCGCATGCTACCGTGAAGTGTGGCCAAACAGCGTTTATGTGCAGGAATCGCATGCATAATTGAAATTACCCAGGGTTCACGTGCTAAAGCTCCACAAATTTACCCAGGATTAACGTGCTAAAGCTCCACAAATTTACCCATCGTTAACACGGGAGTCAACACGTTTACCCTGAGTAATCAATAATCTCAATGATGTATCCTGGCCCAGGATTTCTCAGCCGTGGTTGGGATATGAGAGGGATTGATGGGTTCACGATTTTGGTTCAGTTACCCTAGTTATAGGTTTTTGCAATAAGTAGATTGTTGGATGGGTGTGGCCGTTCACTAGAGCGAATATCTCTAAGTGTGTTAGATAAGTTACATGGCTATTCCACAGCTTTGGTCCCTGTTTCAAACTCGTACAGTTTACTATCTCGCACCTTTCTTTGAATTTTCAACTCCATTGAGACTGTTAATATGAATCATGTATCGTTTTCGTTTTGAGAAATCTCCCTACTCATCACCAGTTCAAATATAGAAAATTATTTTTAGGTGCCTGCTCAAGATGCGGCTCGTATTCTCTCTGAGCTGCTCAACCAGGTAGTGCGTGTCACGTAAGTTGTGGAGCTTCGTTGCTTGCGAACTATCGACTCTGCCCTCGCTCCCACCGTTGAATTCCTCGTGCGCACTGCTCGATTTTCTTAGACTTTCATTGTTTTGTTGATTTTTAAAGCCCTTATCTTTCTCATTATCCATGTTTCTGGCTTGCTTCCCATCCTACTTTGCCCCGGAATTGCAATGTCGGAAACCCGGTGAATTACATAAGTTGCATTATTTTCCAATTTTGACCGTCATCATGTTATTGTCGGTTTCTTTTTTGTTTCTTAATAGGTGATGCACTTAATGCTGATCTTAAGTGTCTCATTAGCTGAAGGTTGCATCTCGTTACTCGTCTTCAATATGTGGAACAATTCGGTTAATCTAGCGCCTTATTCTTCTTATCCTGTGCTCCAAAAGCCGAATCACACGTGTCCTTACGGCTTTTTCGGAATGTTTGTAATTTTCTGTTTTTTTTTCTTCGTATTTTCTGCTTTTCACCAGTGCATTGCGTTTGCTATTGCTCGACTTGACTCGGTGCTACGATGTGCCACTATTGTCTTTGTAGCATCAGAAATCCATGAAATATCGTTTGTCGAGCTGCTGCAACAATATCTCTGCTTTACGTACGGTTGTAGAGGTATCCAGCCCTCAAAGCGTCTCTCTTCAACTGCAGTTCGTTGGCGTGCTATATTATCTTCGTCATCAGATATCCGTAGTTCAGCGCCTACATGTCATAAGAGTTACAGCTATTGAAATATCTAGTTTTTTCTCAGTTGAGTGGTTTACGAGTTTAGATGTTCTCAAACAGTAGTGCACTATTCGTATGAAATATGACTTTTTGGGAGTTCTCCTGAATAAACCCTGTTTATTACGAAGTTAGCTTATCACCTTGTTAATAGCACTTTTGAGAGGAGAGTGAGGGGGGGGGGAGTAACATGACGGTTCTGTCAATGCAAGAAATGGCATATTGCTGAAAAATTGAAGGAGTAAATGAATTTCCACGTTTTACGAATGGATTTGTGGTGAGGAATTATCCCCAACTGCGGAAATTTGTTATAGTCGTCGGATACAGACCAATCGCTTAGTGGTATGAGTAGAGGCCTGCAATGGGGATCAATTACCATCTGAGTAATTTCCTCCTAGAAAGTACTACCATTAATCACCTGTAATAATTCATATTCGCCATAAACGTGCATTACTAGTGTTAGCTGCTTGCAGTTTTTGATCTTTTCTTCACAACAAGGAGCAAAAGGTCCAGGATCCACCACAACATGGCCGAGCCACTCAAGTTATGCAGATTTTTATGGCCTTCTCTGCATTTACACGATCCCATTTCGGTGTGTAACGCTATTTCCTGTTCTCTGGTTAGTTTTGGCCAAGAAACACAGAGTGATGCGAGTCCATTTGGCGTTTCATCCATTTAGGAGCGTTGCTGGATACTTATTGCCGCCTGGGGAATTCCGCATATGGCAAATGTGCTGCAGACATTTACTGGAGAACGCTGAGAAGCCTAAATTTTGGCTAGCAGAATTGAGCTCGCCTTGCAGAAACTTAAGAGTTTATCCAGTTATTACACCATTGAATCTATATTGTATAAAACATCAAATTCTCTAAAGAGATAGAATAGGCAGTCGTTATCTTCAAAATTCCACATCGTCAGTTCCTATTTTTCTATTGTGACGGTGAAAAACCCCTCTTTCGAAATCACTTTGGCCCTTCAAAAATTTTGACTGAGAACAGCTTTTGTGAAATCAATGAGATTTCAAAAAAAAAAACCATGTCATTTTGTACGTAACACGGGTGGCATTCCGGGGCCAGGGAAGCGTGGCAGATTGAAATATTGGTGTGCAATATTTTTCTTGTTCATTATTTTGATTATTCCTTCTATTAACATTTTCCTCATCTTTTAGTGCTCAAAATTGATTGACCTGAAGTTCGCCATAAACTTACGAGATCCATCAATTGTTCTTGCACCCATTCTGGAAGTTACACGAAACTTTGTACGGCCGCGTGCAAGGGGCGGGACCGCGGCGCGGCTCACTTGGGCAGAGACGCAGAGTCTGCATGTGGCTGGGATTTTTCTGCTTCTACCAGCAGCAGACAACCCGAGGGTCGCACCGCGGTCCCACCTCTTGCAGGCGCTCGTTTGGAGTTCTCTGTATACGGTTTTCACCTTTGGAATTTTCGAATTATCAGTTGGAATTCCTGGTTGGCGCAGGTGGTAAAGTTATTTAAAAAACCGAACCTTATGCTTGTGAACCAGTAAGGAAACACCTAATATGCGCGAGTCATCTTCCTTCTCTCGTCTTTTTCCCCGTCGAACTTTCTAGAGCCCTAAGCTTTGACAAACTTGGTTTTTAGACATCGACTTCCGTTTTATCATTTCGAGAAGCCGAATGCATAGCGCATTCCACGAACAGCATTGATTTACTCGTACCACTTTATCCACCTTTATCCCCCATCATATGGAGATTATTCCGGAATTTCCAAAGAGTTTGTAGAGTGTACTAGCTTTCAACGTCATGCTTACTAGCTGGATTCATCGAGAAAAGATAATGGAGCAGAGGGAACCAAATGAGTCTGCTTGGGTTACACCACATTATCGGTTCGTCATTTACTTTATCAACAACACCTTGTAGACACCTTCTCCCAAAAATATCGATGAGATTTGATCTTCCCACACTGCTCCTTCTAATCTTAGCGAGTGTGCTCAGATTTCATGGCCTGTACGACCTCAAAAACAAAGCACCTCCGAGCCAGAGTGCTGCATTTGACCTCACTTACAAGTCTGCAGTATTGTGTGAGTGGGAGTGCGTATGAGTCGATTCAAGTTTACTTATTTACTTGTCATTTGCTTTGTTTCTATTGGTTTTTTCTTCGTTTGTATGTTAAAAATTCTCTGGACTCAATATAGGCACTCTCCACTTCAATGCTTGACGATGTCCCTTAGGATTTTTCCTGGCGTTCTGGAATGGGCGTGACCTGGCGCTGTTCTCGAGGCTTTAACGTAATCTCACTATCGTTTCTTGCGTTCCTTCATCTCCTTGCAAGTATTCGGCCTATTTTGAATATTTGACACGTTTTGGA
>KN729061.1:0-11602 GCA_000816745.1 Ancylostoma duodenale
TCTCATAGATTTCACTAAACTTTAAAAGGTCCTATCCAGCTAATTCCGGGGAAGCCTGAGTTACGCTGTCTGCCGAGGCAGCATTGACCTCCTTTTCAGAAAAAGTGTGCAGAAATGTCTATGTCCGTGAATGGCACGAAATCACACCTGTCCCAGTCCTATTACTATTTTTTTTCTGAAAAAAAAACTCAATCAAAACAAAAAAGGGTTTTAGCAGTTCGCCGTTGTTCTTAGATTGGCTTTAGGAACCAAATGTGAATTTCCCCCACTCTTTTGGACCTATTGTAAACTCTTGAGCAACCCGTCGCGTTTTTTTTCTTGCATCGCGATCGCCGCGCGCGGCAAGAATCAGAGCAGGATGGGCTGGAGGCGGGCCTTGGTGAGACGCCGATTCGGGTGGTCTTCCCCAGGCAATGCTGCGAAGGGTCATCCGGCTGTCTGGGTAAGAAACGCGGCGGAGCCCCCTCAGTTTGTAACAATTTCCCTCATTTTCTCATTTTTTTAAACTTTTGGTGATTGCGGATTTTTTCTTTCGTATATTAGGATAATTATAGCCGTTTGACTACTATAATAGCTAATTTCAAACCTTTAGTTTTCTCCCGTTTCTTCACAGTTAGCGAGTTCTGTGTCGTTTTGATTGTCAAGTGGTATCTTTGTCAGCTAGTACTAATTATCCGGTGGCTACTTCTTTTTCTACTGTGCGGATATGCTGCGTTTCAGAAGAAATAACTGATTTCGCGAGAATCCGCATGGTAGAAAAGACTGGCTTATCGATCTTTTGGTATCCGTCCTCATCCCCATGGATAGCCAACTCTCGACCACATCTGTTGGATCCAACGGGATTGGGAAATTCTAAAACCAGTGTTTTTGATGCTAACGGAAAGTTTTGCCCTTAAGAAAGTGTTAAGCACCCTACATTCCTCCCAAATATGCCGAGATCTTAAAATCGAAAATTTCCGTGGGTGCTGCCTTTAATGAGCATACACTTCTCTAGTTTATATAAGTTTTGGTTGTCCGTTCAAACACTTCGTCTGCAGTGTTGGCCTCATAATTCACGTTCTTCAAGGGTGCTGTTCAGAAACTGTACACTTCACAGGAGTAATTGGAAAATTGTTAACTAGTTGCAGGTTCGCTTTTGCGCATATATCTTTCGTGTAAGTTTTGGTCGTCTGTTCAAACACTTGGTTCTGTGTCCTTATGTCACGAAAAACTCCAATTTTACTCCAAATTATTCGGTTCGTTTACCCCGCGGCAGGAATCCTTCAAATCTTTTGGAGTCTGAGCAGGTTGTTGTGTCGATTGGTGACGATCACTGAAATCCCACCAAACAATCTAAAACACCCATTGGTTTGAAACCGACCGCTTATACGACCGTCTCTGCACAACACTCGACTGTGTCGTTTGTCCATTTGGCACAGAAGGTGATTGAGTGAGATCTTGTACTGTGTACATAATCAAATGCAGAGAATGTGGGGACGAATACATTGATGAAACTGCACGGCCACTCTGTGTTAGAGTTCAAGAGCAGCTTGAAGGGAAACTACGCTCTCGCTCGTCCACCCCTTTGCGTGCTCATCAAGAGCGAGTACGTGAGAATGCCGATTATATTTATTTATTTTATTCTTATTTAAGAGGACGTGAACAAAGCGTTCACACGAAAAAGACATTCTAAACTATTTCAATAATAGCTTTAACATGTAGCACTTTCTAATTACATAGCAGTAACTGGTAATAACAACACCAACTATATGTAAGGATGAAAACAGCTGCCGGAAAGAGGATATAAAAAAGAACTCGAGTCAGGAAGTCACTGAGCAAGCTTTCAAGGTAGCTAGTTCTTTGAAAGACCGAAGTCACATGCGTATAACATCACGGCTAAGGAATTTGTAAACTTCTTGAATAATTCTGATGGGAAAACTCTTAGACATGATTTGCGTCTTAGTAAGTGGACTCTCGAGTTTCATTATTACGGTTATTGTTTTAGATTACAAAGTAGAAATAACGTTTCTTGCATTTGAAACTGAGATCTCTGCACGGAAGGATCTCGAGGCGTTCCGCAGTCATGCCAAAAATCCGAAAATGAACCGCAAGGAGGAGTGCCCCACCATCACCAGTCCAGTGAGCTCTATCCATATCTCGCGCCGTGTAGTATCTGACTGGAGGTATGACTAATGGCAGAATGTCTCACACTGTTTCCAAGTCCAGCGTGTTCGGCCGTCATCGGAGACATCGTCCGGTCGTCGGACTTGTGAAGAGGTGAGTGAGTTGTCGCAAGGGTTATTCGTGATTTTCAGGTGTAATCTGGATCGAAGTTGGATTAAGAAGGTGTTTGTTCGAGTACTCTGACGGATCGATTCGACTCTTTCGACTCTGACGAAGGCGAAATCGCAGAAACGTTGGCCAATAAAGGACTTTAACAGCCTCGTGCGTCACTAACAGAAGTATAGTAGACGTCAATGGCGGTGGCCCATCCGTGGCCTCGAGAAGTGCGCCGCACATTCTCGCCGCGCGCGTCATAAACGATGTTTTCTGCTGCTATTATGTTATATCTAGAACTTTTCTACCCGATTTCAAGGATTTTTGACCACATTGGGACGAAAGCGGCTAGAAATGGCACTCTGGCATCAGATGACACCGATCCTTGCGCGAGGTGCGGTCGCGCTGCGTCCTTCTCGAGGCCACGGATGGGCTACCACCGTTGACGTCCACTGTATATAAACCTTAGATTATAGTTTGAACGGTGAACTTATGCCCCAGCACGAGCTGTTCCCCGGGGTTCTGATATCCAAAATGATTTTCCCCGTTTGCATATTCAAAGAGAGCTTCGTGAAAGGAACGTTTTCCAGAGGAGGCTTCGTTTTGACTTTGGTCCGGGGAAGGCCTCGTGCTGGGGCCCGGCCCGGCCGATACTACAGCGATCGCAATTGCAGACAAAGTTCCTCTGTAGGCACTCCCTAAGCTAACAGTCCATAACTACTGCTCGCACCGTAAAGGCTCGTATTCCTCAGCTAGGCCCAAAAACCATCAATGTTGAGAGTTTCAATGGTACAACTCTATTTGAGGAGACACGATTCAGTCACCCAGATGGTAAGTAAAAAACTGTTGCCAGTGCCATTTCCTCGCTCCTGTCAGACCTCTCATGACAACAGTTTCTTTGAAATTTCTGTGGCGAATGCAATAAAAGCATAGGAGAGAGAAAAAAGGACACAAAATCGAAGTGACTCATTTTGCCCCTACCGAATCATACTTGCTAGTCTCCCGGTGCTCATGTTGTATGCACTAATCATGAAGTTCAGGAAATGGCTAGCGTTGAGCATGAGTGGGCAGGGGGAACTATAACCAGACATACACACGCAAATGCAGCTCAACCTGTTAGGATACATCAACTATGTCTATAAAAAGGGCTTTACTGCTGAAACACCAGAAGTAGTAGGACGGCTTGAGAGATTATCCTCGAGTTTTTTTAGTTCAAGGAAGAATTACCACCGATGTTAACTCGAACAAAATCCGACTTATGGAACGGCAATTTTGTTGTCCATGGAAAACTTTCCTTTATACAGGGAGCAGAAAGGCGTACATACCAGGAGAGTCTGCCGTCGTTCTGACCCTAAAAATTGTGATAGCACTTCCTTTTTTTGTTAGTTGTTTGTGTTTCGTACCCTCCTGTGTCAGGGAGAAGAATCTGTCTGTATCTTTAAACGCAGCACCTGTCGAAATTCCCAAGTCCAAGTTAAAGTCCTAGTGATGGCGCACACTGGCAGCGCATCATATCATGACTTACCCATGAAGAGATCCGAATCGCAATCGTGAACGCAGCCCCATTGCTCGTGCTTCCACATCGACGATGCGCCAGCTAACAAAGACTCTGTGCATTCACAAGGGAGTATGACCGAGCCTGTGTAGCGGGACTGTGTAGGGACTCACGAGTGTCAGTGGAGTGTGACAAGATGCACGGAAGAGGGCACAGGCAGGGCCTGGTGGTGACTTAGGCGGATGGTGGCGCCTGTAGGTCCTCGGGCGGTTGGATGGCGCCCTTCGGGGTAAAAAGATGGTTCAGTGGCAAACAAGTTTTATCTCAATAAATCCCAGCGTCTTGCTAGTGTCAATGCAACAACAGGGAGTGGGGCTAACAACACACCGGCACACCGGCACATTCAAGTGTGGCAGAGGCAAGAGTTCTGGCGTTACGCCAGAACACCCCAATTTCGCATATTTCTCGCGAGTTTCTCGCTATTCCACCGTTGATTACGAGTTCTAGGATCCTGAAAATCCCAAAATCAAACAAAATCTCAGGCACGAAGATTTGAGCAGGTGCTGCCTGTAAGAGTCATCTCTCGCGACTCTTCTCAAACTCGCTATCTTCCTACGAGAGTATGCTACACTTTTCTTACCATTAGGTTGATGCAGAAGAAATGGCGCTTTTCACGTTGACTCTATTTTTTCCACAACTTTAATGAATGATAACTTCGGCAACCATAAAATACCGTTGATTAGCAGAGCCCATTGCTTATCGCATGAGCAGTTTGTGAAGCTGTGCGCTCAGAACTCGTGGAACTGCTAAGCGGAAAACGAGAACACCGTTTTTATATCCTCATGTTCGGAGAATGTTTTTAGCGGAATGATAAGCTCTGCAGGTGGAGAGGCTAGCAGCCACACTACAATTTTCCTACAGAATATAAGGACTGCTAATTCGATTCCCAGTAAAGTTGATGAAATTTGAGTCAGCCATCGGAAACAAATTTTGGACAACCTATGCTGTGCATAAAATAGGTCTTTGATCATCTCTATCATTTTTCTAACACAGTGTTCACTATATTTCAAAGCAAACAAAGGTAGTTGGTGTTGGTGAGAACTTTGTTACCAGAAAGCGGCCTCATCAAGAAATTCATCCTGCAAGAATCCTAGAAATAACAAAAGAAATGCTCCGAAACTGCTCATCTACGTTCCACCAAAAGCGAAGCCATTGCATTTACCCATTGCGTTTACTCAAATATGGAACATGTACTAATGTCCTGGCTAAAATATTAGGTTGATGGGAAATTAATTGCCGAAATGAACCCTTCAGTTCAAAGTGTTGTAACTTGGCCCATACACCACCTTTTTCATCAATTTAGCAGCCATTCAATTCGGAAGATTTTCCTCAACGAGAAAGCGAGGATTGCACGCATCTACAGCAAAAACTGAGATCACAAAAACTCGCAAACTTTCGAAAGGCGATTTCAGCATGCTCCAAATCAGCAATCTGCTGCTGTCGCAAGATTGTATCCGGAGCTCGGAAAACGACATACAGCAGGGTAATGGTCCGTGGAATAAGGCCACTGAGGAACCTCGATGCGTTACTGCATCAGTTTTTCTTTTTTTCGGATGAGTTTTGGAATGTATGGCTTAATTTCGTTCACCACTGCCGATCCCATCTATAGCAGATTTGCGGATCTCAACTCGAAATTAGAACTCTAGGACTCTGCTGTCAACGTCTGTCAATCGTACCCTTTCAGCTCCACCAAACTCCTGACACAACCTCACTAGAGAGGAGATCTGGCTTGGGATAAAATTAGAAGTGGGAAATCGTCTCCACCCATACCCATTCGCATTTATTGTTATAGTACAGAAACCGAGCTTTATGTACAGTACTTACGCGGTCTAGAAATTAGTCGTTTTCTGACGAAATATTAAGTTAGAAAAGATGTCACGCCAGGTAAGACGTTAGTCATCACTCAGATCGTGTGGTGTTCACGTCCGCACCTTTCCTGCCCTGCTGATTGAGGTCAGATGATCTAAAACTGTGGTGTGGTGAGCGTCCACCCTGCTCTCATCTTTCGGATGGTAAGATCCGGCTTAGGTTCCACGACCGTCCTCAGCGCCTGATCGTCTAGCGACATCCCGCGTCCAGGACAATGGTTACATTTGAGTTTAAAATCGTAGGAAGAGAACTTCGCGAACCTCTAGCTCACAGTTATTGAGAAGTTGATTCCAAGCCCAAACAAAAGCAAGATTGCCGGACACCTCCGACAAAGAGTTATCGAGTTTTAACTCATCAACCACAATCATCCGAAAATCGCGTTGGCTCATCATTTGTTCGCGACTTCATAAAAATCCTCAGGGAGGAGCTATCCAGAATGTTCAAGAAGCGATTGAAAGAGGAAGAAAAGCTCTACAAAATGGTTACGTAAACTAGGCTAAAGTTGCTCAAATTGGACAGAAGAGAGAAGTTTAGTTGAGCAAACCCCGAAACGGCAATTATTTTCGCAACAACCTGATAGTATAATAGCCTTCCCATAGCCACATTTGGGCCACCGTAGCCTTAAACGTCAAGTAATCTCACTCAGGCACTTCCACCGGACAGCGCGCGCACCCAAAACAGGACAGCCCGCGTAAGGGTTGAGAATTGGGCAGGACTTGGGTGCGCGGGCCGTCCGCTGCTGTACGTTAGTGGACGAGCCGCTCACCCATCACAGGACCAGCCGCGCGCACCTTTGGGAACCAGTGGATGACTTGGTTCTGTAGCGCTTCCTTAACAGCATGAACACTTATTATTCAAAACAAATAAGTAGAAACATTTGCAGGCATTGCAAGTTTTATTTGTTAAAGCTCAATTTAAAAAAAAATACAGAATATTTTCCTTCAAATAGTACAATTTGTTCAATCAAGTTGTTTTTCCACGAAATCAAGTTATTTTTCCACAAAGGATATGAAACATTCTCCTTCAAATAGTACAATTTGTTCGAACAAGTTAAGCTGAAACGAAACAAAACAATTGGACCGGTGCATTGCATTTGCTTAGTACTGAACGTTACGTCATTGTCAATGTCGTTCTCGTCGTTGAGTAATTGATCCCTCGATAGAGATTTTGACTGGCGCTGAAAAATGTAGTTTATACAGAGGGAATGCAGCGCAGGAAAAGTTATAGAGAAAGAATAAAGGTGGGGCGAATAAGACAGATGTGGATAAGAAAACTGCACTCACGCTGTTAGGGATCCATCTGAATCCGGTAGTTCTACTGTTGCAATAGGCGTAACTTCGAATGTCCTTCCTTAACAATGAAATATTGATGTAATTAGGAGAATAATACTATTAAGAAATCACAGTGCCCTCTGTAAGGCTTTAAATAATAGCCTTGCCTTTCACTTGACCCGGTCGCTCCTCAGCTGCTCCAGCACATTTTCTCGCTCCTCGTCAGTCTCTCCGAGACTGGTGAAAATTCTTGAAAACATATTACAGGGATAATAACACAGGCAACAATAAGCAAGGAAATGACAAAAAAATGCGAACAAATGAATTATTTACCGTGATTAAGAGCGATTGAAACATCCCCTTTACTTTAGTTCGTCGTGTCCCAGACCATTTAGGTCTTCAACAAATCCTGAACAACTAATTTAGATTGAAATATGAAAAAATAAACAGAATTGCGTTTCAATGAAGAACTTTTCAACGGCCGACGGCAGACTCAATAAGTCTTCGCTGCTTCCCGTCCTGTTGTTGATTAGAACGGAGTGCTTTTGAATCTCGTTCGGTGGTTCGGTGGCCTTAGTGTGGCCGAGATAAAGGAGGTGTGAATTCACATAAAAATCAAGGCCCGGTGAATGAGGGGATATCAAACCTTCAACAACAGGAAGCGAAAAACAGATGTCACTCTCTGGAACGTACGATCGTTCGAATGTGGCTGCCATGATTGCACTTCTTCGCACAAGTTGATCTTAATAAAATGGAGAAGAAGGCGGTAAACATTTATAATTACAACCAAAAGTTTACTGCTTTGAAACTACCTGCTTAAAGGGGGGTTCATGCACTTAACTCCACGTGTGAGTCAAATTTTCTGTCGTGACGCTTACGTCGGAGTAAACCGGTTCACCCTCATCAAGTACATCCATATTGCGCATAACTCTACCCAACTGAGCGCCACGAATTTCGGTCTGAGTGGTGCATTTAACATTAAACTGACCAAATAGCTCAATTTCCAGAGGGCAGTAGGCGACTAATAAATACCAACAAAATGAACGTTTGAGACTAGAGACCTGGTAGTAAATTATGAGTGCTAATAATGTCTCACCGATAACCTGTTGGCGGAATTGCACAAGTCGGATTTCTAGCGAATTTCTTGTAGAGATATTGTTGGTAGGTTGTTTAAATCAACATAGACAAACGTGACAATGCCACTAGCGCAGCCAGATTGAATAAACTCCTGGTTTGATAGAAATTCAAATTTTCTGTGAAGACAAGACAAGAAAGGAAAAAAGTCAAGGTACAATTTGGGAACTCACCGAGAAGATGACGCTGGTAAGCCTCTCTTCAACCCTCTCATTATGCATCGGTCTCGCTGCTTTGAACAAGTCAATTTCACCATGCGCCACACAGTCGTATAACGTTTCAACGGTAGCTTCTCCCTTTCTACATGTGGTATCTCTGTGGTCTGCAGTCGCGTTGCCTGAGGATTGAGCAGTGTAGTTGTGGTGGCTAAAATGTAGAGGATGAAGTTTAAGAAACGGCGTAATTATACTTACGCGAATCTTGGTTACAAATTCTGCTCAGGAAGGCTTAACATGAGGAAGAAATTAGAAATTCGGCTATTTTCTATACCTTGTGGGAACCAGCTCAGCGTAAACTGGTGAATTTGCTCCCTGCAAGTCTCGAGACCCAGAAAGTTTATCTTGATAGACATTTAACGATAAACATACCACAATTGCACTAACGAAGAAAAAGCGCTAACCCTCTAAATGCACAATGAAATCACGCCTTCCAGTACTCCGAAGGAATTGAGACTGCAAATGCAAGAAGAATAAGAAATGCTTGGAAATCAAAACTTGTGCTCATCGGCACACTGCGGATTTCACAAATTCAGTCAGTGAGTCAGTGAATCCTGCAACAAGGAGAAGCCATTATTCGCAAGTGTGTCATCAAATTAACCACCGCATGCGAAATAATTGCCGACTAGCTTTTCATCTTGCAGCTATTTCACTTGCTATTTCCATGAACGAGGATTACCGCATTAAAACTTATCGCTTTTGCTTATTTCCATTGTCAACAAGCTCAGGATACCACATAAGAAAATGTAAAAGTATGCAGAGGTTACGTGGAAAAAGAACTTTAACCGTTGGATTTGTCTAGCCCCTCGATTCCGAACCTAATACAAATCATACGGAATATCATCTTTTTATTCCAGCGAATTTGTTATGTCATGGCCTTCATCACCCTGAACTATGCCTATAACCCTGTCCCTATTTGTTGCATTTCTTCTTATATTTTCATCAACAACTCCAAAAAACGATTTGCTGCATTGGACATAAGCAAAGTTGTCGTCCAACCATACTGTTCCTGATCCTTTCCGCTTCACTTTAAATGTAGCCTCCCATTCTCAAGGGAGAGTAAATGAGCAATCAGCAGCAGTCGAGAACCGTTAAATCTATTGAATTAGCACCAGTAAATGTAAATCAGACGAAAACGATCCCAACACAAGACGGATAAGTTCATATTAGCGATTTTCAAGCGCGCTAGGTCTAAATCAACAGTGATCCGTGCTGCCGGCTGGTCAAAGTGCGTGCCTGCATACGATGGTTAATTTGAAGACAGCAGACAAAAAAAAGGAGAAATACAGCAACGATAGCGAAAACAACGGTTTCTACCGATTCGCGGCTGTTCTAGTTGCAATTAATTGAAATGAACAAGTTTGTGCAAAAGCCCGTCCCTGATCCTTCACATTTCACGCCAAAATTAAGGTGCGCGAATGGTCCGCCTTCAAAATTGGCGCGCAAATGATCCATTACGTCACCACGCCCACATTTTGGGTCCGCTGCCTGTACGCAACCAAGGGTTTGGCACGCGGATCGTCCGCTGAAAGTGCTTGAGCAGTGACTTGTACGGTTGGTGCACAATGCACGTAGTACACCTCGATTTACGGTGTGATCTTCAAAATTAGCCTAATATTCAGATTTCTGCATTCCGTCCGTGTTCGTGTTTGATGACAAGGGAAGGATACCAAATGTATGTGGCACTTCAGAATGGAATGTGCCTCATAATGTGAAGTTGACCATGCTGATCTCGAATATGTTCTCCATTAGTGCTCAATACTACTGCGAAAAAAGTTAAAGCCTTGTCTGTGCAGTACATCCCAATATACAGTTTCTGCATCCACCTCCCGTAATCCCACAAAATAGGCGTTGTTGTGCAAAATGGATACAGAATTCGCGGTCAGCAGCTTGAATAAACCCGTATGCAAAATTTCAGCAAAATTTTAGCGAAAATTACGGCTAGGTAATTACACCTTGATCACTTACTACAGGGTGCGCGCAACTTATTGGCGCATGGTTTTTTGAGCCCCAATCAGCTGTGGTTGAGCGAATTCAAAGGCCATGTCGCGGGTATGATTGCTAAAGCAATACCTACCGTAAACGAAAGCAAGTTTGCCGAGTGAACTCTTTCCTGGCCTGTAAAGACTTGGGAAAGCTTTCAGCTCAGACCACCCCTGACACGCAGGTGTTATCTCAGAAGATATTTTCAAGATTCTTCAGACAAGTTCGACCAGTCTTTTCCTACCCATTTAGTACTACAGACCTCATCCACTAACATATCTAAAGCGGAGCTCATAAGAATGCAAATGGAGTGAGTTACATGGACAATCCCTACGTGCCAAAATTCAAGGAAATCACCTGTGAAACCACTTTTGAACGAATTTTGCCTTGTAAACTGGGGATGAACAAGTTTGCAAAAACCACTTTTTACTGGTAAGATTAGTAGTCTTCCACTGGTTCAGAACATTTACTACATTTACTCCTCTCTTCTGATTACCAATCCTGAGTTTGCAAAAGGTTGCAAAAACGTCTTTTTGGATATAACACCTGTTTTTACCATGGTAGTCATTTAGTGGTCTAATCCACGGTGAGCGCATAGTAATTGAAACTTTGTCCTGACCTATCATACATGGATGTTCGGAGTCTCCTAGGGCTACCCGAGAAAGTCTTCGAAGGTAGGGAGCCGTAACCGACCTCGTGTCACGGCTCCCTACCTCTCAATTTGACCACGAGGATTCCTGAAGCCTGTGTAGACATAAAAAGAGGTCATTTGGGAAACCAGCTGCTGCCTACGATAGAGATGACTCGAGCAAAGGTACCTAGAGCATGGCTTGTGAATTCGATCAATCCTACCTAATCCTACCCGATTGGAACTTTGAAAAACCAAGCGCCAATAATTTGTGCGCACCCTGTACTACTAGCACTCACGAGGCAACGATCATTGGGTATAGCGTAGTTTGGACATCTCTCAGAATCCATCCAAATTTTGCACAGAGGGGTAGTTTAAGGCGCTGATCACGATTATCAATATCATTTTGCATGGCACTACCATTTTAATGACGAAATTCAACAATTTCATTTGGTTTTCTACAGTAATTGCAGTTAATTCTACTGTAAACCTATAAAAATGGACCGAATTCGCAAAGTGGATACCATATTCGAGTTCAGCACTTCAAATAACCCTATTACGGTAAATTTCCGCAAAATTGAATCCCTTGGAAATTTAGGCTCACGTGAGTCCATTAGCATATCCACTGTTAACAAAGTCGGGGTGGTGAGAATCATTAAAAATGCTTCTAAGCTTTCAGAATATCTAATTA
>KN729062.1:0-17757 GCA_000816745.1 Ancylostoma duodenale
AAGAACCATTTAAGAAACTTTAACGATTAACGTTCAACGTTTGTTTATTTGAAGTGAACATCGAATGCGACGGCTGCAACTCAACGACGTCTCACTGTGTGCCCACAGCTGGTGGCAACGTTGTGTGCGCTTGTCTGCCAGGATTCGAAGACCTCGATCCTATCAATCCAGGCCAGAACTGCTCGAGACTGCTGCGTGAGTGATTTTTCTGTCTTTTCTTTTCAGGAAAGCTTGCATTTACCGCGAAATTCCGAAGTTTCTTGGGACTAGTTGAGGAGGTTGTAAAGGCCGCTTTTGAGCGGAAACATCATGGCCGAATTTTACCATCATGGCCAAATTTGACCTTTGAAACCTATTTTACTGTGTTGAAGGGACATCATTCCTACTTATCCAAAACACTGTAGAACTCACAGAAACTCTAGTAGTCTCGAATGAACCTAGTCAGGCTGTCAGCTTAAATTTTCTTTTATGGATATTTTCTGGCAAAAAAAAACTCGGAAATCAAACCTGGTAGTTTTCTTCTGCAGTTTTTTCCATAACGTCTAGAGCGCCTGAAGCAAAAATCCTGCCTACTGAGGTGTTCATAACTCCTGCGGACCCTGATGCAGAAGAGTACCTTCCAGAAAATCCATGAAATCCTGTGTGCGTCTTTGAACCAATTGAAAATTGAAAGCTTCAACAAATGCTCCATTAAAAACCTCGCATATTTCTAAAGTCGAATCCCGTCTACTTCTGATTCTGTTCAAGGTCAAACTTGGCTTCCAAGGTTTGTTTTTTTAGAAAAACTTCCAAGGAAACCAACACTAGGTAACAACCTCACTAAATTTATTTAAGGTTACCGAAGTTTCTCAATGTCTAGACTGGTTCGCATAGGTAGGAGCGAAGCTTTCACATCTCACAATCAGTCTGGCGAATAGAATCTCAAAGATCAGATCTGGTCATGATGGATAGAATCAAGGGCACGCGTGCATCACTGAGATTACCCAGGGCGAACGTAATAACATCCTCAGATTTACTCATCGTTTACTTACTATGAGGGGGAATAGAGGTGTCCAAACCCTTCTCACCTAGGTCGTATGAGGTAGGATACCTAGTAGTTTTCTGGTTCGAGGACTTTCCTGATAAGATGTCGTGCTGCAAAGAAAGACGCTGCTGTTTTTGCCCAAGAACCCCATAACCCACCGCTCACAAAACTCGCCTGCGCACAGCGCGACCTCGCGCAGCTGAATATCAAAACAAAGCTCCAGCAGCCCAGCAGCGGATGAGTCACGACGGACCGCGCCGAGCGGGTGGGGATCGTCGCCAACGTCGTCGTCGGGGGGAACATCCTTCCCGCTACGGGCCACGCCCCGCTCGTTCCCCACTCGGCCGCGAGTTCAACTGCTGGATCTCGCATGATCCGCCTCTACCTAGGGGCTGCCCTCACCGTGGGCACGGTCCTCTCACTTGGTGAGTTCCATGCGATTTTTGCAGATCCTGCGTTCACATCCTGTCAATCCTGTGCCGTTCCTGCCGGTATGTGGCATGTGCTTGAACTGTTTACCCGCTTACTAGTATCACTTTATCATTTTAAGTTCGCCTTGGTTGCTTTTGCCACATTTCTCGCACATTTTCCTCCGTTGCATGTTTTTCCTACAACTTCACGTCAACCTTCTGCCTGCCTAATTGTCCTGGGTCCAGAATTTTTCCAAAAACTGGTCCAATTTGCATAACCAGTGTGTGATAATGGCGACAGCGACGAGTTGTCCATCTGCTACCTTTGACGTACATACTCCTCTCCAGAAGAACTCTCGTCGAGGACCCTAGGAGCACGACCTTCAGCGGATCGTTCTGAATTAAACGTTTAATTGCCTAAAAACGCTTGCTTTTTCCGCCGCTACGCTAGCCATCGCTTTGAATGAATGACGCTTTGATTTCTTCCTCGCTAGCGTTCGCTGGAGAAAAGTGTCGTGGGGAAAGCGGGAAAATGCGGGTAATTTGCTCTGGGAAGTGAATTTCGTGGAGCTTTTCCCTACGAATAATTTCATTTCGATACTTTTGACCTTATTCCTGGAAAGTCCTCTCCAAATGAATACCTTATGTACCAGAGATATCATAAATAAGACCTATGGTTTACGATTTCACGATTTACGGCGAATTTCGCTAATTTTCCTTTTAAATTTACAATTTTCGAAAGTCAAAATCCTCAATGCGCTTATTTTTGGCATCGAAGAAGTCACTAATCTTGAGCGAATTACTTCTTCCTATATTGACTGATCATATGCTAGATTCCGGATTGTCCGACATAGCTAAATTTGGCCTCCAGGATTTATCCTGCCAGAAAACTCCACAAAAAACTAACCTAAACATATCACCTGGTCAAATCCCCACCTAAGCTACCAGAATTTTCTTGGTTCCGTAGGATATGGACAATTTCTCCCAACATTTCTCGCCCGTTAGGACCTCAAAGGCCAAATTCGTCCGAAACGGACAATTCGGAAGTTTGTCTCATAAATGTAGAAATAAATGCTTTTCTTATACACTACAGAAGTCGATAGTACTCAAATTCCACTACAGTACCCGTAAAAATATGCGGTCCCGTTTCACCCTCGTGGCAGATGACTTTTCTCTAAATCAGACTAACCACCACCTCTACAAAATCTATGCAATCTATGCTAGAGTTTGCTTCTAGCTGCCTGAGACCCCGAAACACTTTTTGGTTTCAGGATCGAACCCCTGTCAAGACTATTCACTCCACGATTGCGATCCAGTTGCTGAATGCTATTCGGAACAGCCTGGATACTTCCAGTGCCGTTGTCCGAAAGGTTTTATCGATGTCACACCGGATAAAAGAACTCCTGGACGGAAGTGTGTTAGAGGTCAGCTCGGCTACCTACATTTTTTTTCCGTTTTTTTTTCCTTCATCTATTTTGAATGTTCTTCCATGCTCGTTCACGTTTTGAAAGAGACATCCAACATTTCCCTCGTCCTCGTGAAAATTCTTTGTCCGCACAAACGACTGCGTAACCTTGAAAATCCTTTATGCCCCTATTCTTCGCCGTTCCTCTCGTTTCCTTTTCCTCTTTGTTTTCTCTTCTTCTCCACCTCATTTCGCAATGGCTTGAAACCTTTGTATGTCCCTTTTTTCCTAATGGGGTGAGCGATTTCCTAGCAGCCTGGCGCGCAAATGAACTGATATCGGGTCAAGGCGATTTTGCCGCCCCAGATTCAGCTCCTAAATTTCGACGATAACCTGGTTGTGGTGGGTAGGGTTAGAACCAAAGAAAAATCTAATCATGTGATTAATTCGGGTACTGGTTTAGGGACCAATCCGAGCATTCGAATATTCGTGGAAGTGAAAGCCGTATAAACATTCCTATCTTTCCTCTCTGGCTTTGTAGATCTCTCTCAATCTAGCATTCGAATTTTTGACCCATCGAAATTGAGCAATCAAAATAAAATGCATTTAATATAATACATTATTCATTTCTCATAGTGGGAGTTTGAGGATCTTGGGCAGCAGATCACATTGGTTCGGGAAACTTTCACATCCGAGGTCTTTGCACCAGTGTCGGGAATCCGTAACGTTCCCGGGAAGGTTCCTCGCTTCTCGCTCACCCGGAGTGGGCGGATTTCCTGAGCGGGATGTGATGTATCTTGCAGTTCTTACCTCTCAATCCATGGCTGAAAGAGATGAGTCATTCGGACCGAGTGCTCTCGCTTTTGGCATGGTAGGGAAAAGAAGCGGCGGCTCAAAATCTTCCCGGTAACTCCACTATTTTTGCCACGAAATTTCCTCCAGAACAGCAGATTTCGTGTAAAGATAAGTATTATTTAAAGATATCGTTGACACTTACCTGACCTTCTTAGGTTACAATTACCTTTTTCTGGAATTTTTCATGACAAACCCGCAAAATCATTAGATGTTTTTGGTGGACTTCACCTAAATTGTACGTCTTTAATGCCTTCTTTTTTTTCTCGTGGTGGTTCCTTGTTTCCAATCCACGCGCAATCCACATGCTGTAAGGTCAACGAACCGTCGTACACATGCCTTGGATTGCTCTCATTCGTGACTGCCAGCCTGCCACGAAATTACCGTGAACTCTGTGTTCCGGCGGTCGTGGCCGAATATTTTTGAGCCAAGACATCGCTACCGCGAAAATTACCACGGCGGCTCGTCGTTTTGTAGAGAAATGTGTCCTCGAAATTCGCATTGATTCCCAAATGGTACCGCCAAATGTCACATTATACGTGCGCATCTCGCGGGAACCGGTCATTTCACTCCTGTCGCGAGGGGTGAGCGCCGCGGTCCAAGTAGCGAGGGACACGATTGAGCAGAGGTCGTGCCGAGGCAGCTAGGTATGCGTGAGGTAGTGCTGAGGTCAAGATTTTCGAGATTCCCTGGGGATGGTTGCGCCGAGTATAAACGCCCTTTCCTCATGCAGTTTTGCTATATTTACTCAAAAGGACCTTTCTCACCGCTCCAGATCTCTTCCGTGTCACTGCCTTAATCCATTTGGGCCGCGTTCACTTGTCCACTTTTGCTACCTTCCCTGAGAGTGAGGGTTCCTTGCAGACCGTAGTGGAAGTATTCTTGAGATTTTGAGCAGTTCAGTGGGGTGGCAAATTTCCCAAAGTCGTACGACCTTCCTGTTATAAGAGACACACATCTGCAATAAAAACCATCGTGTTGGTCCCTGTTCCTGTGAAGAGATAAACGTTACCTCTCCCGTTCAAGCAGGATGGATGAGTTTTTCTGGCGATTTTTGATAGATCTCACTATTCCTTTCGCTGCTTGTTGACGCTTACGAAAACTAATCACCTCCACTGGGTTCTTCTATCCCTGCATAGGAAAATTGTCCTCTTTAGGAAGATCTGTAATCCACAGCAACCTTAGGAACTTTCATGAGTTCAACTTTTACTACATGGAAGCTTAAAAGCAAGGACCAAGATATGCTCTAATTGAAAGCGCTTGAATTGGAGAGTAGCTTCCTAATTCAACCAATTAATTACCTTTCAAAAACGGCATAAATGACAAACGTAAAATGACAAATGCTCCGACGGTTTCCAACGAAATTTTAGGAAATTTGTACAAAATGCGCCAGTAGAAATTCTTACAGTTTATTTTGAAAGTCCCATAACGTACTCGCAAAGCCTAGCAAAACCAGATCAACAAACCAACTTTCACGTCCTGCGTCTCTTAACACAACGTAGTCTATAACATAGCCAGTCATGCCAGCCACCCTTGGTTTGCGTTTTTGACGTTTCATGAATCCTAGCTCAGGAATTTTCCCAAAAATTTACGGTATATCTGTCATTTGCAAATATACGACTCGCATTGGTATTTGAAGCAAATTTACCTGAGAAATAGCGGAGTTTCGTGGAATGTGAGATTCACATTTTCCTGAATTTATCATAATTTGCCATTGTGGGTGTATGAGAGGATCGGTTTTAATTAGGAGACGTACTTTAATCGAAAAAACTAAGTTCCAACACCCACCGTATCATCAAACCTCGCTTGCGCTTCGAGTAAATTGCAACTGAATTTCACGCAATTTGTATGATATGAAAGGGACTTGCGGATCCTTAAGATCTGGAAGCTTTCTATGACTTCCTTTGTCACTTTCTTTGAGAGCAAATTCGTTCGTCCCCGAAAATTCATGGCTGATGCCTCCTGGCAGCTCGGAACTCACAAGCTGTCACAAAAATGAGAAAAAGCGCTGTGAGGCCACGACTCTTAGTCTTCCACCTGTTCCTTCCACCTCCCACTGTTCGTCCGCGGGTGTTTCATGAAGCAGAGGTAACGAGCATGACCTCACTGGCCCGCGATTCACCTTGAAATACGCGCTGAGCAAACAGAGTGCGCTGAACGAGCTTCCCGCGTCCCGAAACCAATCAGCGCGACGGGTAACCCGCCACCACGCGGCGTACTGTAGCTGTGGGTTCAGAACAAGCGCTAGTCGTCGCGACAATTGGGTTGCTCGATATGATTGCGGTGGTTCAGCGCCGCTGACCTCAATTAGTCAGACACGGCAAGGGGCTGCTTGTGCGGTGATCTTGCCGCGAACATGATGGACGAGTTGTTTCAGTGGTGGACGAGTGCTCGCTTGGAACTCATACCTGTGACCCGAATGCGGACTGCGTCGACACGCCCGAGGGCTACACTTGCCGGTGTAAGGCTGGTTGGCAGGATGCCAGTAGGGATCTGAGGAATCCAGGAAGGATCTGCAGAAAAGGTGAGAGGATTTTTCGATGATTCTGACATTTCTTTATTTACCTTTTTCCATCGACTGATATTTTCTTCTGAGGAGGTTGGGCACTTGAAAAGCTCTGCGCTGAGCCAATGCTGACTCTTTTTCATGATATAATATGTACATGCTCTTCCATGTCTAAATTTTCGCGCTCACACACGAAGAAGCGGCGGAAAAGATACGCGACATCATAGACCAATAGTCTTTATCCTCAATCCTAGCGTGAGTAAAGGCATCGCATGGTTCCTAGAGGCCTAGTCGAAATCCTGATGTCCATTTATGTCGAGATCAGGATTTCGACTGGGCCATAGCATTTATTTTCCTTTTTTGTCAGGACAAGTTCCTCTTGAGAAATCAAAACAATGCTGAAAGCGTGCCACCACTGTATGTTTTTTTTTCGCCGAATTTCCTGTAATTTCCTGCATAACTGCCATTCTCACGCCTTAAATTCGTATGAACTCATCGATTCATCCACTCTTCCTTTTTTTCCGTGGTATCACTCACTTTCTATTTTTTTTCTGAATTTTCCTAACTGGTTCTCCGGATCTGCTCCATTGCAATCCGATTGAGCTTAGTCTGATTGTACCAGAATGTGTATGCTTTACATAGGTCACATCGCTTTTTCCAGCCAATCTCAAGTGACAAGATTTTTCCGGAATTCGTTAAAAAATGGTGCGAGACTTTCCCGCTAGATTACCTTTACTGATATCGGTCATAATAGTTTTTTTTAAATTTCCATTCTTTTTTTCCTTCAAAAGTCGTTGGAAATGTTTAAGATTAATGAATAATCACCTTTATTGGAGGAAGGTATCCGCAAGTATTCTAGACGATCAAGCTATGGTAGTCGACATGCAAAAATGTGTGTTTATCATTTCCATCGATAATTCATTTCGATTCATTTTTAACTAGCTGACCCTGGGTACATTGTAAGGATCGCGTGAGTTCACGCATAATTATATTACACCACTCCCCCACCCCCTCCCCCCCCCCCAACTTTTCCACCCCGGCTTTTCCGCTAACCGTTGAGTTTTTTCTTTATTATCGTTGTGATCAGCGCCTAAAATAACTCTGGTACCCTATTATCAAGGTCACAACAGCAACTCTAGTTTTTTAAACTTTATTTTCCTCTTTTTCTCAATAAAACACTAGAATATCGTAATTTTGGTTGTGCGGCTAATACACCTATTAGAACATGAAGGTGTGGCACGACTGCGAACTGGGCAAGAAGTGAAAATCAAAGCCTTAAAACACAATAGCTACTGCAATGGGCTTATAAGTAGGTAACCCAGGATTATTTCAGGCGCTGATCACAGTGGTACTAGGGAAAGATCTCACGGTCGGCGAAAAAGCCGGTGGGAGAGAAGGAGGGAGGGGTGCCTTATAATTATGAGAAACACTGTATTTCAATTTGTTTTGTTTTCCATGAAGCTATGCTTTATTCGAGGATGTTGGCGGAATCGAATTTTATTCGAGCAATTATTCAAATATTCGAGCATGTACAGTGTTGTAGCGGCTAATACCGAATATTCAAATTGTTCATACATTATTCGACTTTGCTAACAATACATCATTCATGGGTATTATGGTTCCAGCTCAGAGTTCAGATATTCTACCGGCGCTTGTTACAGTGAACATAAGAGAAAAAAAAACTAAATATATAGCCTCCACCTCGTCTCTATTACCAGAATTGGGTGAGAGATGCGATAAATTACCTCCTTTAGAAGTCATGGTTATAGTTAAGTTTTAATCTTTCACAGATGGATAAGGGAAAAATCCATGAAATGCACTATAGACAGCACCACAAGCTTTGCGGTCCCAACATCCCGCTCACATGTGAAATTTTTATATTCTTTCCATTTTCGTTACTACCGTCTGATCTACCGTGTGATTATTAGAATATTGCACCCAATGGAAATCGATTAAATTTAATTAATTTGATAGGTGATTCAAGAAAGAAATGCGAGAAAATCGCATGATTCGAAAGGAAAGAGCTCTATTGCCGTCCTCACCTATCCACCAGAACTATGTGGACCTCTGCTGAATTTTTTGAACATTGAGATTCTCGATCTGCTCAAAATCGGTTATTCGAATTTGAATTGAGCTAATATGGTATTCGGTCCAACACTTTACTAAGGATCCACTGGAGTGGACATCACCCTGAACCTCCCAGTCCTCCCCGGCATTCCTCCATTACTCTGCTCAGAACTCGTGAACGCGAGGCGGCTAATGGCAGCGAACGCGGGGCGGATCCGGCTTGTGCGTAAGCCGGGTGTGGTGGTGTTGTCGAGGGAAGAAATGGTGCGTGATCCTCCGCGCCAACTGCTACCCCCGCAGAAATCCCTTCTTCGTACGACTCCTCGCGCCGCGTCCTGAGGTAGCCACCGAGCGACCGGTTCCTGGTGACGCGCTCGCGTCTTCTTTGCGAATTTGCGTTTTCTCAATGCTTTTTGCGCGGCCACGTAATGTTTCCCATTCCTCCCCCAGCGTTCTTTGCGGGAGGGTCGAGTGTTTCCCAAGAATGTGGTCATGTAGCACGCGATTCGTCCCAGGCCACGTATGCTCCGTTCGATGGATGATGATTGAAGAGGTATTAGAGAACAGAACACTGCGGGAAAGTGTGCGGTGTTCGGAGAGGGAGGGCAGGTGACATACATTGAGCATAGACGTCCTCAGACGTCATCGTTTTCGAAACAGACTATAAACATTGTTCTGACTGCAATCACGAGAAAATTCTTGGGTCAGATGATTTCTAAATCATCGAGAAGAGTCAAAGGGCGCCTAATTTTAAATAAAATGTCTACACCCAAGAACGGTGAATCATACACATGAATCCAGAATGGTTGACTTCCCTTAGCAAAAGCCACCAGGAAGGGGAGGAATAAACCACTCATAATGATGAAATATGCATTTTTGCCCGAAAATCCCGTTCGTTCCGCAGAGGGATCCATGAAGTTTCTTGGAGAGATCTATGCTTCCTCCTGTTCTCCAGAAAAAAGGCCGAGTTTTCTTTCCAAAACAGTTTTTTTTTTGGAATGGTAAAACAACAACAGCCAGCTTATGTAGTTGATCAGTAGTAAATTGTCTGTAAAATCCATAAAATTCTGCCCGAGATACTGGACCATTCCGGGCCATCGGGAAACTTAGGTTCTACTCATAAGCATTCATGGATTCTGTTGCTGACCTAGCTGGAAACCTACAAGTTTTCCAGAAACATTTACAAATTCTGCTATGGGTCACCACAGATACCCACTTAGCTGGGTACAATGCAACGTGAGCGGTTAACCTAACTCAAGCGGTCTTTGTCACAGACTTTGGTTTCGGAACAACAGAGGTCATTAGATGTAATGGTCATTAGATGCTTCGTTTTTCTCCTGGATCGTTTCACGTGCGATTCACGCCGCGTCGAAACCATAAACGCAAAGCCCAAAAAGTGCAGCGTAAGGGACATCGCTTGAATTAATAGACTTCCGCTCTATCCTCCGATCCATGAAAAAAATCCACATTCTCCCGCCGTGCTCTATTTCGGCTGAGTGAGTAAAATCTTTAGAAGTTTCCGGTGTGAAAATAGGCAGAACCATGTCGCTCGAGGATTCCGGCAGGGATTTCGCATGAAATTCAAACCCCAACAGCGTTTAGAAAGAGCCTGAAGCAGGACGGCGCCGCAGGTATAAAGCAGAAGACAACCTCGACCTGAGGTGTGCAGCTTTCCCGGTTCCACTTTATTCACAGTCACTCGCTGTCGCAATGAATAATCCTCCAATCCAAAGGATTTGAGTGAGAAAACATCGCAAGCGGGGATTTTCTCGAGCCGTGGCATCGAAGACCCCGTTTAAAACGAAGAACGACCATTGTTCTGGAAACCTACCCAACAGGCATGAGGCCTTGGCCTTAAACGGGCACGACCTTGTGAATGAAATAGTGTCGTTCTTGGATGTTTGTTTGTTTTTCAGCTATAGTTCGTTCTTTGGGCAGGTATTATAGAAATTGTGCCCCTTTTTAAGGAAATGTCTGTATTGGACAGTATCATGAATGAATGAATGAATGAATGAATGAATGAATGAATGAATGAATGAATGAATGAATGAATGAATGAATGAATGAATGAATGAATGAATGAATGAATGAATGAATGAATGAATGAATGAATGAATGAACGACTTAATGGATGAATGAATGAAAGACTGAATGGATGAATGAATAAATAAATGAATGAATGAAAGAATGAATGGCGTCATGATCCTTTTCCAAGCACCAGCAATAGTAAAGACGTCTGATTTGATGTTTTTCATGAGAACAGGAAAGCTTATAGGCACCAGGCTTTCCTCGCCTCTCAGTATCGTTATGAAGAATCACGGCTTGGTAGTGATGCTGAATACATTCTCTGCGTTTAAGGTTTATACTTCAAAGTTTTTTCCTAGATTGAAACATATTGGTATTTCACATTCTAACAATTCCCTTCAATTTATCATTCCTTTATTATCAATCTTAGGTATTTTCCGACATATTTTGTAATGCTTTTGGACTGTATTTCAAGAATTCTGTTGATAGAAGGAATCAACGAGTTAAGTTGAAGGCTCATACTTCAAGCATTCGCTTCTAAAGTTTCTAAAACTTCCTGGCAAGAAACCTGTTTCGAAAAAGTATTCTTTTTCGGAACAAGATGTCTCGGAAGACTTTCTAGTTCCGGCGATATGCTTCTTTCTTCAATCACTTTCGGATAAAGCAAGCCATGAGGAGACAATGCAAAAAAGTAGATCCGGCGGAATCGCATCGTTTTTTCCTCTTTCTTTATAAAATACTGGCGCTAGAGGAGTACTAGGTATTCATAGTACTATTTGGAACTTCAGGGTTTTTAGGAAAGGGTTTGATCTTTCTCATAACCCAGGGCCAGTTACGAGTTTCTCAAGCCAAAATGACAAATATTGCTATGTTCTATCACTCATCAGCCATCCTTGGGAAGGACCAAGCAAGAAACGAGATTGAGCTAGCAGAACTCATCTACCGTTATTCGCCCCAGAGGACAGGAGGATCTGTTTGGAAACGTCCTTGAATCCCGTCGCAGGAATCCCTGGCATTTCTCGGCTAATTCTGTCCTCAGATCTCTAAAAAAGTCCATGAATGAAGTGACCCTTGCAAAGCTTAGAAACTCCATGTTTGAGAATTTGATATAGCCCTTCTTTCTAAGGTTACGATAGGTATGTTGAGGTTACGGTAAGTTTTGTACATTGATCACAGTCAGTATTATTTCGTCTAATATTGTTATTCTTTCCGAAATTTTTATATCTTTGCAGTTCCAACAGCAATTGTCCCACTAGACCGAGTTTTGGAGATTTTTTTACTTTTTTTTGGCAGATGGAGTCGAACAGTCTCTCGTAGAATCACTTTTAATTCCATGGGATTTTTTCTTATCATATGGATAAATACAAACGGAGACTATGCCTAGCTACGAATTTGTGACTTAAATCCGCGAATTAAATCCTAGATGCGAGACCTACACATTAGGAAATCTCACCATTTCTCATTGCAGCAAATGTGTGCGCCAACATGGACTGCGCCCCGGAAGCGGAGTGCCGCGAAACCCCCATAGGACCCACATGCCAATGCGTGAGTGGCTTCGTAGACATCTCCCGGCAGCACGGACGTCCTGCGGGCAGGATCTGCCGACCGGTCGTCAACGAGTGTGCTGAAGGTTGGTTCTACAGCTCCAGCATGGGAGAAGCAGAAAAAGCTTAAGTCTCTTCCATTCAGGCAAGCATGACTGCTCGACGCACGCGTCCTGCATTGACACTGCCGACGGATTCACCTGCAGATGTCATGACAATTATAGAGATGAGAGTCCCTCTCCAGCTACGCTTCCTGGCAGGGTCTGTGTCAGAGGTTGGTTGCTTTTCGATGTAGAACTGCTATGTTCTAGTCACATAGCACACCTATTTGCAGCTTTCGTGCCAGATCCACCAGAGTGTGAAGTGAGCGACCCGATGAGCTGCGACCAGAGGAAATCTGAGGTACTTTGTGACTTCATAGCTCACTCTAAACGACTCCGATAACCCCTACTTCTTCAGGTGTGCGTTTTCGTGAACGGAACGTACAAATGTCGCTGTGCATCCGGGTACTCCCGTCTTCCCGATGGACGATGCTTGGCGATTAACGAGTGCGAGCACAAGCGCCTGAACACCTGTGGAGAAAATGCGGAATGCATTGATTTGGTGAGGAATTTCTTTGCATTTTGCAGCAAGCCCCATAGTAACGGGCTTTTTTTCAGAGTTTAGGTTCAGATTCTTGTGTTTTTCTTTTATCCAGTGATCAAATCTTTCAGAACATCCTCACGTACTAGTATTACTTGTTTATAATTTCATAATGACATTAATTCCTGTTATTTTTTCCTATCTGGTACACCTTTTTCGAGCTTATAAAATAAATAAATAAATAACTAAAACGATTCTCATGAATATTCCCTTTCCAGGCTGAGGGCTACACCTGTCAATGCCGCTCCGGATTTGCGGATATCTCACGCTCTGGGCAACCAGGTCGACTTTGCAGGGCTCGAGTGAATGAATGCTCAAACAAGTAATGATTTCTCCCTTTTTTTCCGAGACTCTTACCTGTAATCATTTTTCCCGCGTGTTCTCGGACTTCCACACCATGATTCCAGAGAAAAGTATCACGTTGACTGTGATGAGAACGCTATCTGCGTGGATACCGATGACTCGTTCACTTGCCAGTGCCGCCCTGGATTTGCTGACATTTCCGCTGCCTTTAACCGTCTACCTGGTAAGCATTTTTCGAATTTCTGCATTTTCTGGATCTGGATTTTCTTGCATCATCCTAGAACCTCTTTAGAATGAGTGATGTTACTCAAAAACTCTGTAAGAGAACTGAGCAAAATTACAGGGCGTTGACTTTTTCTTGGACAGAGATACGTAAGAAATGAAAAAACGTGGTATCTTTGGCAGATTTCCACCACGTGTACTTCATACAAATTTCGTGCAAACATTATGCAATTTGGACCGATTCAACATGTGTGCACAAAGTTTTTATGACTTTAGTCACGGGCCAGGGAATAGTTAGATAATGTTTAACCTAACGAAAGTTTCGGTTGTCTCATACACACATCGTACTTTTGGTAAGCATGTCATGCGTTTGGAATTCGTGCACTTATCATGCACTTTCCATGCACTTTTCATACACATGCCGAGCATGGTTTTCTTGGATAGAGTTGGGTTATTTGCTGTGACCTCCGGTTTTAGTCGCAAAATGGAGTCACAAGCATCACTGAGAATACCTAGGGTTAGCGTGTTAACACCCCCAAATTTACCCATCGTTAGTATGTTTATCCTAGGTAATCATCGATGATGAATCCAGGCCCTACTGCAATAAATCGGGAAACCAACTCCATGAACTCCCTAATTAATTTTTCTTTCACTTCCTGAAGTGATTAAAAAAGGTGGTCCGTGTAATATGTATGCGGGTAATTGGAAAAAGTTCTTCAGGCCGACGCTGCATCGAAGCTATCAACGAATGTTCCTCAAAGCAACTCAATGACTGCTCCGAGTTCGCCCTCTGCGAAGACGCCAAGGTCTGTCACCTTATCCATTTCTCCTTCCTGTTCTTTTTCCCAGGATCCCATTTCCCATTTCCAGGAAGGTTACGTATGCTCGTGCCGCTCTGGCTACGTTGACGCATCGCCAAACGCCACCCATTACCCGGGTAGAGTTTGTCGCAAACCCGTCGAGAAACTGACTGTTTCTGAGTTCACCAGCTCTTTCTCACACGACTCGTGCGATCCGAAGGTAAGTATCAGGGTTATCCCGGCTGCTCATGTAGGATTCTTCAGGAGTTGTTTATTTTGCAGAGGTCTCAATGTGGTGCGAACGAGGTGTGCACCGATCGGGGTCAACGAGGACATTACGCCTGCCAGTGTGCGGACAACGCGTTCCGCTACGAGGATGGCACATGTCGAGGTGAGAGAGCTCCATGAAAATACGAATTGGGGATTCTGTAGCGGGATAGTGGATGTTCCCAGGAGAGTTCTAGACTCTTGCTTATCCGGGATCCGTATTCATGAACAAGCCCGAGAAGGTTGGGGCCTACCGCTCATCTAAAGTGGAGGAGACCTTGGGGTGAAGATGGGTGCATTATGTTAGAGCGACTAGTCTCAATCAGCAGTGACAAGTGCTGTCAAAAAGAGGAAGATGTGCAACATTTGAACGGGAAACTCGTCCACTCTGGGTAAGAGGAAGCTCAGGACCTTCCTGGTATGAATACGGGCACAAAGTGGAGGAAATCTTGCCACTAGTACGCATATGACCTTGCTTGGATACGTATCCTTGGTCTTCAAGGCTAATTCTATCCAAAAACACTCAGAAACTATACTGAACAAATTGTGGATGATACATTAGCTACGTATCTAATTTTCTTTCCGAGCATTTGAATATTCAATCAGCCGATTTGCCACTTTCCGACTATTTCGAATGATCTACTCAGGAAACCTAGGAACCGTGTTTTGCACGTGATTGAAAGATGTTAATCCCACGATTAAGACATATGTGTTCATGCAAAACACGGTTTTTTAAAAGCGATAGTTCTGTACCAGCAACTGTCAAATCCATACAAAACCCATGCACACCTTTGCAGAACCCATGTGTCTCCAGAATCCGATGCAAAGTCGATACAGAACCCACAAAAGCCCATGTATACCTATGCAACACCCATAGCAAAATCCTTGACTATGCACGGGTTTTGCCTGGATTTGACTATTGCTGGTATAGAATTATTTGTTAAAAAAACCGTGTTTTGCATGAGCATGCATGTCTTAATCATGGGTTTTGCATCTTTCACTCTCATGCAAAACACGGTTCCTAAGTTTTCTGAGATCCATCTCTCTCATCGATTTTTCTAGCTGTTCGAACATGTGAATAAGAGAAATATTCAAATATTTGTTCGAATACCTACGTTTGTATACTAGCCATCTCGCTCTGAAAGACCAAGGGAAAGTTTGTAGATGTGTATGCAGTTTTCTCTGTGCCGACTGAAATCCCGATGATCAGAGATCATCCCTGACAACATGCTAGTACCTCCACAATTCCGCTCCAGAACTATTCCTGAGAGCTACTGATCAACAGTTTGTTCAGCGCTGACCTCAGCTGATAGCTGACCATCAGATCAACATCCAAGAATGGTTGGGTAAGATAAAGGCTGTGTGAGTCATGGTAATTGGTGTGAGTGGGTGAAGGGCGTCGCCTGACCTGTTTCGCTGATTGTTCCAGCAGGCGTCGAGCGCGGAACTTTGTCCACTATCGATAAGCTGGCGAGAAAAAACTGTGTCGGGATTTTCGAGTCCGCTAATGGCCTTCTGAATGGACACCGACTATGATGTTTCGACGTCTCTGAGAGAAATGATGATGAATGATCATCACCACCATAGGAGTGATGTGAACGTGAGCAAGAGCTTGAGAAGTTGCTGATAAAGTACGGTGCGAGTTAAGTTAATTAACTTAAATTAACTTACAGTTAATAATGGAACATGTTCACGTCTAAATGATTCATTAGCAGCACAGTCAAAATCATGGAAACCTCGCCGTACTGACGAGTTCCCGGGAAGACCTACATAATTCTTAAACCTATTTACCCGTCTATGGTGAGGGAACGAAACGGGAAAACAGGCAACATTCTTATATGAATTTCACCTTTTTTTAATCATGAAACCTTTTCATCGCATTAATAATTCTGTTGATCTGGTGAGCTCCACTGTAATTTAGGGCAGAATCCCAGAAGTGTATTGTGCACTGTAATAGGCCGCCGGAATTGTCTGGTGTATCGATGCTTCTCGTGGCTCTTTCCATGCAAATACAGTTGAAACGTTGAGGCAGTACAGCGCCCTCACCTCTACCCGATCCGTTCTTCATCCTTGGATACCCGGATATACGCATAGCTGTTCTCCCCATAGTAAACGGGTGAACTACAGTGTCATAAAAAGATTGTTTGGACAGTGGTCGACAAATTTGCGCAAGTGTTTTTCCGAATCGGGCATTCCCAAACGGGTCAACGACAAGTTGTGGACGCTAAAACAACGAATCCGACGTATTGTTTGCATCTATCACTATTCTCTATGCATAATCACCAAAATGGAGGGGATTCGGTGGATTTTTGGCTGTCATTCGATGAAACCATAGGCCCAATCCGGGCCAATCCATCACAATCAAATTCGGCCTTTGAACTTCATTCGGGATGTTTGACAAGGTTCATCTCCATTTAGGGGAAGCGAACCAGATATTAACGACTTTAATTAGATAGTCAGTTCAAGTTATTTCTGAACATTTAGAGGTAGAAAAATCTCGGAAGCCAAATTTGGCCGTACTGGAAAAAACCGACATCGTCTCATAACGGTGGACGGAGACCACCATAATAGATAAAGGCATCTTCTGCACTTCGGGATCGAAACTGTCATTCTCCCCTTCTTTCTATTTTTTTCCGGATCGAGAGTGCATAGCGAGCTAATAAAGACTCCCACTCCATTGCCTTGGAGATTCTTATCACTGCTAATGGAGTGGACTCCCCTAAAATGGAACTGGTTCGCTCTTCTCTTTTGTCGTTTTTGTAACCATTAGGCCGGAGCAGGTTTGCATGCAGAAGCTGCAGCTTATCTTACCTCACTGGCTGCATGAAATCTTCCTAACTCTACCGAAGAAGGAAGCATGGGTGGTTATACTTAAATACCAGTGATGGATGCAGATGGAGTGTGAAGGAGGCAGTGCATGCGAAAAAACACTAGGGTTTCAACCACTCTCAGCCAATTTTTCGGAACCACCGCATCAGAAAAGCTGCTCTCATGGTGTCCTGCTCCGGTTCTTGAGGTTTTCTGCTGCGGTCCTTCCGAATATTTTTATCTCTGCGTCTCGCTTCTCAACCACATGGTCGAGATCTCTTTCTGCTGCGGTACTTTCAGCAGTTTGTCTGAGACTTTGGTTATTTGACAGCTGGAATTTAAGAAACGAAGTTATCATTTTTGAAGAAGTAGCTCAAATTCGTTTAATTGTAATAAATAATTAAAAACAATGGGAAAGATACTGAATGAAAAGAATTAAAACAAAATATTTATTTTTGATAAGTTGATTTCGGAAATCTTACCAATTTATGCTCAGGAGAATGGCAAGGGGAGGGGAGCTTATGGTCAAGTAAAAGCTGAATGATTGAACTGTCCACTTACAGTGTTCTCCGCCTGCTCAAAGGTGACAGAGTGCGACAAGAACGCCGTCTGCCTAAACACCTTCGACTCGTACAGCTGCCAATGTCGTCCCGGTTTCATCGACATGTCCCCAGATCCGGAGCGAAGGCCAGGAAGGCGCTGCAAAGAGCGTAAGTCTCCGCTACCATTTCCTTAGGGTACCAGATAACCCCTCATCATTGCAGTCGTAGACGAATGCGCCGCGTCGCACAGCGAGTGCTCGCCGTTCGCGAGGTGCGTCGCCCTCACCGAGGGCTACGCATGCCAGTGTCTCGAGGGCTATGTGGACGTCTCGTCGAAGCA
>KN729064.1:0-10815 GCA_000816745.1 Ancylostoma duodenale
TGTGGATGTGGTGCTTTTTTTTGCACTGCTTCAAAGGTCTTGAAGAAAGCTTTCGATGGATAGAGAAGGAATGGTGGCCGATCTACTTCCTGCAGTGCCCACGCAAAGGAAGTAGAAAAAAACTTTATCTCCAAGAAAAAAAAAACACGTGTAGACCAATCACGGAATACTGCCACTCAGTACCATAATGGTCCATCACATCTTGTCCGCTTGTAACTTGTCTTCCGTGTCATCGACTCCAACAGTATCTGCGATTCGCACGCAAAGAGCCAGATGCTAGCAGTTGTACCAGTGGTTTCAAACACTCGGCAAATTTAAAACATCAACGAAGATGTATGGAAGCGATAGAAGCTTCGAAGTGAAAATTTCTGTGGATAGGCGCTGTGAGCACAGCTTTGTAAGCCTTCACAGAGTGCGCCTGGTGTAACCATATTTCAAGTTACGCCTTCTAAGGTTTATAAAGATGTTCATGCCGTACCGTTCATGCTTTGATCGCTGAGTGCTTCGAGTGCTTTGATCGCTAACACCACGGAACACTCCGTGTAACAAAGTAGCGAGTTTATTTATTAGCCCGATACGAGAAGGAAGAAACAGTTGGCATGGGCTAGTTAGCGAGTTTTGTCCATTTTCGCTAAACTTTCATGTACGACTTCATACATTCCTCCCGGACACCCATGTCAAATAAACATGTATGGGTACCTGCCAGCAGTTGCAGGAACACTCCCATAGGACAAGTCATGTTCGAATAAGAACGAAAAATTATTGATTGAAGTTGATGCGTAAGCGATTGTATTGAGTCTCCTCCAATTTTCACCATATTTTCTTGAATCCGAAATTCGAGTCATTCATCACTGTGCTCACTCACCTCCATACCATAGAGAGTCCAGACTACAGCATTGTGTTGTAGGATTCAATTATGAGGTTTTTATTAGACAACTAGGCAACAGTAGAACAAAGTGAACACAACAGTAGAACAAGCGAACAAACTGTCTCCTTTGAGTAGGCGGGGCTACACAAGAAAGCTATGATCTGACAACATCACAAGTGTGAGTGCTCGTACAATCTCCCTAGATTGGACCAATGCATAATATGGCCGCAGAAAAATGGGCCAAGCGTTCAGCTACAGCTATACCAACATACTCTAAGTATGGCAACAAATGGGATAATCTAGAACTATCAAGGTTTGACGTGCATTTTCTGATTTTGATTTTCTAAACTCACTGCGAGTCAAAACATGAAAAGTAAGTGTGGAGTTCAATCCAGCCAGTTTGTTTCTTTAACTGTCATTTTTTCGAAATGAAGCATTTTCTTGACTATGAAATTTCTTCCAATATCTTCAGGAACTTAGTTATGTCTTCTTAGTTTGTCCATACGCAATCGAATCTGCAATACACGCAGTAGCGAGCTAAATTCCAGTGGGCAATGGGAAGGAAGCAAAATATAGTGCTAGAAATGGAAGCAAACTCCAAGAAATCTCAGTCAGTTAGAGCAGCGGTACTGAAGAATTTTCGCAAAAAGAAAGCAGTGTGTGTGAGTATGAAGGAGGGGGCACTAAAAATTGGTCCTGCCTTGGTAAGCCGAGCATGTTCTGACGTGTAATTGAACATGCTGTGCACGTTCCAGCTTGTTATTCGACATGTCATGCACTTCGAACTCGTTAGTATTGAGAGTTTCTAGCTAGGAACAGATACATTTACTAGGAATAATCAATATCAGTTACGGCAAAAATGACTGCTGCTAGCTTCCCGGTTCTCCGGGACACTATGTTGCCGAAGCTGAAGGTCGTCTGAAAATGATATAGAGGGCGACCGAAAATTACCTGTGCACCCTATTTCTACGTAATTCTCAGACTTTTTCGCGTTCTTTCCTCACTTTCGTACCACTTCCTTATCTTTTATTCCTAAATAATAGTAGTTTCGTGATGGTTGCCTCTAACTTTATGATCCTTCCGTTATTATTTATTTATTCATAATTATCGGTTACAATGCATTCATACCAGGGTGAAACAAATAGATATCAAATAGACCGATAGTACCAAACACAGTCTAGGTGAAATTACGTGGTAAGGAGCTGTTGGTGGCGAAGAGCAGTGGCCAGCCAACACTGCAAATCGCATAGGGTGGAAAGCGGCTCCAGGTGCCAACTTGGTAGGTCCGTCAACACCACCAATGCTCACATGTCGGCTTGGCTTCACGAAGGAGTTCAGCTGCTTAGTGAAGGTCATTGTTTGCTCCGGAATGTCACGTGCTTATCAAACAACATAAGCATAAACGAGCAACTCAGTAGTAAGTCATGACAGAACATTAGGGGAGAAAAGACTACAACTTAAGCATTAGAAAGGAACATGAGAAAACTGGAAGGAGGAACGTGATTGAAAGAAACCCTAAAAAGATCAACCCGTAATTAACGCCAAGAAAGATGACAAAAGGTAAAGTTAAAGGCGAACACGTTGTTCTAAAAACGTTAAGAGACCTTCACTGGACTTTGCTGGAGAAGTTGATAGCAACAGAGACTGTGGCAGTTCATTTCATAGCTTAGGTGCACGCCCTATGAATGAGTCATGGAACTGTCGAGTGTGGAATCGCTTTACCACAATCCGCAAATGATGGCCTCTAGTTCTGCCGTTTGAGCTTGAGAATCTTAGAAGTACTACTTGCTCATCAATATCAGCTATGTCCATTATAATGTTAAAAAGAAGACTGTAATCATAGATTATCCTCCTCAGATGAGTATTTAAATGCGTCGGGACTGAAAGTTCATGGTGTACATTGCGAAAGAGTTACCCCTTTTCCGAATAACTGTTCGAGATACAATAAAAAGCTCCAGAGAGCTCGCAAGCAATGAGGACAAATATGGTAGATATCTGTCCACTATTGCGGTCACTCCTAAGGAAGTGAATGTTGGTCGAAGCAGGATCGACAGCACCATTCGACCGTCTTTGCTACAGAGAAACTTTCCACTGTCGCAGACATCAAAAGTGATGGAGTTATAGGTGAATCTATTGCTTGACCCTACTCCAAGGCAGAATTGTTGCTAGAACAGGTCCACCCCATCTCTGGCCCCGTGCGGCGATATAATGTCCAGTGGCAACCTTTGATGCTGAAATTTGAAATTATTGTAAGGAGGTAATTCTTTGGGCCATTTGTGAACTGCAGAGACCTGAGCTTTTTTTTAAATAGCAAACATGACCAGCGATGGGGCTTCGCTCCCGCGCAGGAGGGAAAAATTGTTAAAGATTGGAGTAGTGAACGTTTCCATAAGTTCGTGATGCATGGAAAACGGCCTGTGTGCAGCCAACATTTGAATACAATTTGATTCATCCCTTCAATCACTGTTGGAAAGAAAAGCCTGCTATATCCGCTGTAGAATTTGTATTAACTTGAAGAAGCTCTAAAAAGACATGGAACTAAATGAATACCCTGCATGAATCATGTGCTATTCAGACAATGAGGGCCAGTGTTCCTGCCGATGGAGGATATTTTGCATTCTGATGAGTTTTTAGTCACCAGTAAAATTGCCCAGAGTTTGAGCCCACCAGACCCAGTTAGAACAATGAAATTTTGGAGCACGGGTAATTTCCGGCTACCATGTGAATTCGGCAGAGGAAAACAGTTCAGTTCTGATTCCTGCAAGAGGATAAGTCAGTGTTTTTCAATGGTTTGACACTATCTACCATCTCCTACACTGAACTCCTAGAATGGAATCTAGTAGTTTTTTTGCAGAATGTCGGCTGTATACTGATAAATAAATTAATAAACAAATAAATAAATAAACCTGGCCTTTCAGGGTTTCCTGAACAGAAGAAGTATGCGTTTTCTGCTCTAAGCAGTTTTGGGTGTTGTCAGTTCTTCGACAATTTTGATCAGGCAAGACTCAGTTCTGATGCTTAATTTTCCTCAAACCGTTTCATCTACGCCGCATGTATTGGCTCAGAAAATTGTAGCAATTTGTTTGTTGGTAGGACTATCCTGAGCTGTTGCTTTCCAGATTTTTCTCTGTCAACGTTATGTTTGCTGTGCGCAAATCAAATGATGGAAAGCGTAGCATTTTCAGCCTCCCTTAGAGAAGCGGTGAACACATGCGTACTTTTAGAACATCATGGATAATTTTTGAATTTTTATTATTTTTAAACCATGGACCTGATTTGAAATACTATGATACACTAGCTGTCTAAGCCTTCTTGACCATTCTTCTCTTAGCAACCATTTTGCGTGCAGCCTTCGCTCTGGAGAAAAACCGTCGCCTATAGTCGCCTGAGCCGGATCCGCCAGATTGAGCATAGCCGCCAGCTGGAAGTAGGCACCTTTATTTGCTCTCGCTCCCAATCGCTATGCCCAGAAACTCACATGGAGAAGGAGGTCCAACAGGTGGTGGGTTAATTGGTGGTGGTGGACCGACTGAGGGAGGAGCAACAGCGTAGCCGCCTCCACTGCTTGGTGGCGCCTGAAAAGGGTTGCTTATAGAGAATGAAAATTATTTCGAAGGGCTACTGGTCCAAATAACCATAAAATATATCATTTGAGAGGAGAGACACTCACTGGAGGATTGTATGGCTGTGGTGAAAGAGGAGCTGGAGGATCGTATCGTGGAGCGGGTGGCGATGGAGGATTGTAAGGCGCTGGTGGTGGTCCCTGGCTGTACCCGCCTGATGGTGGTGGTGGAGGTGGTGGAGGTGGTGGGGGTGGTGGTGACTGGTAACCTCCTGATGGTGGTGATGGTGGGTTGTATGGCTGTGGTGGAGGAGGAGCAGGGGGATCATATCGTGGTGTAGGTGGTGCTGGAGGATTGTAAGGGGTCGGAGGTGGTCCCTGGCTGTATCCTCCTGATGGTGGAGGTGGCGGTGACTGGTAGCCTCCCGATGGTGGTGATGGTGGGTTGTATGGCTGTGGTGGAGGAGGAGCTGGTGGGTTGTATGGCTGTGGTGGAGGTGGTGACGGAGGATTGTAGGGCTGTGGTGCTTGTGGCTGCTGATATCCACCTTGCCCTCCGTATGTGGCTGGTGGAGGAGGTGCTTGCGGTGATGAAACTACTGCGTCCATTGGTGGAGGGGCTACAGGAGCTGCCACTGGCATTGGTGGTGGAGGGGCCACGGGAGCTCCTCCTTGTGATTGGTAGGATTCTGGAGCAGTGACGTAGCCTGCAAATAGCATACTGCACTAGCGCACTCATGCCCGTAACAAAACAACCAACCTCCACCACCACCACCACCACCGCCGTAGTTGGAGCCTCCGCCATAGTTGCTTCCGCCGCCGTTTCCACCGTAGTTGCCACCACCAGTGTAGCCACCGCCGCCTTAATAACGATTTTCATTAATTTACTAATTATTTGAGGTAGTTCTAAGCGTGGAAAGAACTTTATTCGATATTCCATGTAAGGCCTGAGAGTAAAAACATACCGTTTCCATAAGAGCCGCCACCGCCTCCTTGGTAGCCGCCAGAAGTGGCGTATTGGCTGAAAAGGAAACATTGCTCGGAAAAGGGAAAAATTTGAAATTTGGGGAAGGGAAGTCAAGAACGAGTAGTTCTTACCAGTACGCCGTGGTAAGAAGGCTCACTAAAACGATACTCCGCATTTCTCGGAGTTATGCTTTGTGTGCTTCGCCCGCTGCTTTTATACAACCACCGCAAAGGTCATCTGCTTAACAATCAAGTTCTCGCTAACGCTGGCGGACAGCTTGATGGTCATAAGCTGTTCAGTTGTTACACTTGCGCATACGAAACTGAAACTTTATTGTTACCGTGTCTGGAACACCCTAATTATGATGTTGCAGAGTTTCTATTCTTCAAATTTGGGTCTTTCACAAACGTTTCGTAGTCTAGAAGTTTCTAGTCTTTTTCCAAAAATTTTCTTAGGGGATTTACTTGGAACTTTTCGAAGGCTCAATTTCCTCAGTTAATTCTGAAAAAAAATTGAATAAATTCTAGCGATTCTTTGCTCGTGATGAGCTCTAGGTTACGAAAATATAACTTTTACTTTACGTTCCTGGCATAATCTGCACGTCAAGTAGCACATATCCTCAAGCTACAATTGTCGTGCAGTCTCGCTCACTAATTTGTACCCGCAGGAACTTTTGGAAGTAAGACGCTTTTACAATGAGAATTTGAGCATGGTATTAGGCTCATTTTATAGATCTTGTCTCCACGAATCGATTGGTGGGTAGAAATCCTGATATGGAGCGAAACGAAATGGGTTATGAAGAAAAAACGAAAAAAAAGCGGATTCGCGTTTTTTTCGTTTTTATCCAACAATTACCGTGGTTACTGTATTGCCCCACCCAAAAGCGGGCGATCTTATAACGAAACCCCTAACGGAGAAGAATTCGGTTTGAAATCAATGTGTACCTATATATTCGTCACATCCGCATCCAAATGGTCAGCCCACCAGCAGAGGCAGTCATATCTGTCTATTTCTGCCAGCTCAGCCCAACGAGAAGATAAAGCACGAACAAACACCTGCGTGGTGGATTTTACTTATAAGTCGCTTCTCCAATGTTCAGAAGAAAAGAACAACTTAGTTCATGTATAGTCCTTACGCGCAATCGGCGGAAAATTTTCGAGCGCGCCCAGCATGCGAAGCGTGCGCGGCGCGGCCCTCTTCTGGAGCCGCCCGGTCGATACCGGTCAGCCCCAGGCCTCACACCTTCGCATAAACTTCAAATAAAGAAGAAAATGAAAGAAAACCACTCATATGGGCCAAAAATCTGATGAACGAAGGGGATCGCTGCCGCAAGAAGGCCGCGCCGCGCACGCGCCGCGTGCTGAGCGCGCTCGAAAATTTTCCGCCGATTGCGCGTAAGGACTTTAGACACAGCCAGGATGATCGTTGGGAGGCAACGGAAGAAAGCTAATGTAGCTTCAGTTCAAAAATCAAAGCAACCTACGCGCATCCATTAGAACATACGTTGACTTACCAACGTTCAGAAAAAAGTCACCAAACTAGTTCGATTTGCATCATTCAACACGGTTTTTACTCACATATCTTCAAGTAATTTTTTTTCTACAAACCCTGAAAAGTGAATATTAGCTGCGCACTGGTTATTTTGAGTCTCATACTGTCAGTCCTGGTAAAGAAAGATAGGTTGGGTGAAGCAAAACAGGTTTTCAGAACACACGGTAGCAGGGTTTCCAACCCAATTTTCACAGACGAGAAACACCTCACTGTTGGAGGTGCAAGCGATCCGCAAAGTTCAAAACCACTGTTGTCACCGCTTGGCAATGCTCCAAAAGAGCAATGGACACATGAACTCGGGTGGGGGGGGGGAGGGTGCTTGCTTGCCATGGCTTGGGTTGGATTGACATCAGAGAGGACTACTACACCTGTCTTGAAAAGACTGTCCTTGAAAACTTATGTGGGTATTTATCAAAAAGTTATACTAAAGAAAGCACTATTCCCGGGGAGAGGACTGCAGGACTGCACCTTGACCCAGAGAAAAACCTGCACCAAGAATGAACACCTATTCATGCCGTCAAATTCACTCCTTCCTCCTGTGACGCTTTATTCCCTGACTGCTGTACATATGATAGGATACATAACCCTGACTGCTGTACAATGATGGATACATAACCCTTCAACCTCCTGATCTTGACTTACTGAAGTACTGTCGCGGCTTCCAAATTCCACCAATAACCTATCCTAGCAGACCACAAAACCAGACATCAGACCACGTGGGGTTCAGCGCTTGTTCTACCGATATTACCACACCCACCCGTTCAATCCTTTGCAATTTTAAATTTGCATTCTCACAGCTATTAAACCTATATTGAAGTACTCTATGCGTTACCTGTTGAGTAAATGTTACGCGGTCCTTATCCCCCGGGCACTAGTCTGCAGGAACATAGAGTTCGGATGTATCATCGTTGTAGACCTCTTTTTCGGGCGCAAAAATGAACTGATTTATGTTTGGTCCCTTCATTTCTCGGATGTATACTATAGTCTTGCAAGTCGTGTATAAATAAACAAGTTCTACTGAAGAAGCAATCACAATATCAGGAATACTTTGTTGAAAAGTCAAGGTATCAAAATGAGCTTCCAAGATGTTTCTACTCACGACCTTACCCTTATTCTTCATCATGGTTGAAGGCATTTCTTAGTGCAGAAATACGTCGACCGCACGCGACAAGTGGATGAGTCGAATGTCTGGGGCTCGCACGCAAAGAGCAGTGGCCAGCCAAAGTTCGAGCTGTTTTAATCACTTTCCCAATCACCGATTCGTGGCAGTTTGAGAACACTAAGGAAACTGTACAGAGGCGATTAACTCCCAGTTGAGGATTTTGGTATGCGTAGCTTCATAAGCCTATCATAGAGCGCGGTTGTTCTAACTGACTCCAAACTTGACAGTTATTAAGGAATTGTGTTCAAGCCTTACCGTCCATTTTCCTTTCCAGAATATGATCAATATCTTTCTTGTTGATATGCTGCGACCGGTAGCACTACCAACACTCGCTGTAGTAAAGTAGCAAGTTGATCAAAATAATGAGGTGAGGAAGTAACAGTCGGTATGTGCTGATGAGCAAGTATTTTTCATTTTTGCGGAAATTCCATGTATGTCTTCACGCATTCCTCCCTAACATCCATATCAAATACACACGGATGCACAGATACACTCCTCCGGGAAAAACCATGTTTGAATAAGAACGAAGAAACTATTCATTGAACTTGAAGCGTTAGCGTTTGCGTAGAGTCTCCCCCAATTTTGACAATACATATGTTCTTCGAGCTGAAATTCAAACTGTTGGTGATCATTCACCATTATGGTCACTCACCTTCATGTTATGCTTTATTATTGAGAGTTGTCCATATTCCATTATTCTGTTACAGGATTTAATTATAAGGTTTTTATTTGGACAAATAGGGAATATTGTGGTATTCGTCCGTTGCGAAGCTTCATATCTTTTATAAATATGTTAACAGTTGTCGAGACTTCAATACTAGCCACATTACTAGATAAGCTTCCGGAGTTATAACGCCATTCTCAAGCCTACAAAAATACAACACATCATACGAATTTGGAGGAGATCGACAGACTGTAGGAGAAGAACGTCTCATCCAACGGCCGCGGGTAAGCAGAAGGGTGGGGGTGTTGGTTGTATAGTGATCCCTTACGAGATCAACCTCAGTGCTTCCAACCGCTCTTCTTCATTGTTGATCTCTGGTGATCTTTTTATTATCTCCACTGCTTTCATCATCTTTGTTTCTGATGGGTTCGTTAAGAAGCGGTGGAGAACCGTAAACTGGAAATCTGGTGGACGTTCTTGTGTGCGGACGAGGGTGCGATGCCCAGAGAAACTGTTAGTGGGGTATGAGCTCGGATTGTGAAGTGCTCTGCGGTGCTCATCAAGGCGCTTGTGTAGCGGCCACATAGGGAATAGTGAGTGAAGCATATAAAGACCACAGCGAACCAAAACAGACTTCCTACTTTGAGTTGCCGGGGCTACACAAGGAAGCTGTCATCTGACAACAACATATTTGTGAGTCCGCGCACACCTCCCTAGAATGGGACAAAGCACATTTTGGCCGTAAAGAAATGGTGGTGTGCTACACCTAAGTTAGCATACTTGAAAGCAAAATGCTATACTCCAAGACTCTCTATCAAGGTTTTGCGTTCACTTTTTAGCCGAGGTCTTCTCGCTTTGCTTCTTCTAAACTTGAGCTCACTGAGAGTCGGCGCATGAAATGTTAGTGTTGTGTTCAATCCAGCCATTTAGTTTCTTTGAGTCTCATATTACGAAATTGAACATTCTCTTGACTGTGACATTCCTTTCAATGTCTTCAGGAGCAAAGTGATGTCGTCTAAGCCTGCGCAAATGCAACCGGCCAGGCGGCACACGCGAGATCGGGCTAAATTTTAGAGTAATGGAAAGAAGCAGGACAAAGAGTGTGGCGGAAATGAAATCAAACTTCATTGCATTGAAGCAGCAGCAGTGAAAACACTTTTGTCAAAAAGAAAGTTGGCGGGGAAGGTAGCACTAAAATGAGGTAGTACGTTGGGACGTATTGTATGTTCTGACGTGTTAGTGAGCATGTCGTGCACGTTCTAACTGGTTATTCGAGATGTCACGCGCATCAAACCTGTTGATCTCAAAGGTTTCTAGGTAGAATCAAATATAATGGTGACAGTGAACTCCAACTAAAGACACCACTACGTTGCGAGAGTTTGCAGCGAAATCCAAGAAAAGACCTTGAGGTTGCATGGAGTCAATAAAGAGACTTTTTTGCTAGCTGCCTGGGACCTGAGGGTCCTGAGGGATGTGGTTCATTAGATTCTGCTGTTTCGCGATGTACTTGTCAATTACTAGATCACTATATAGTAAAACTCATCTGTTTGTGTGTGTTTGTTGGTAATCGCTTATACCTCACGATCAAACGGACAAATACACATGAAACCTATACCATCCGACTCAGAATTGTGCTCTTCAGTGCAACGTCAGGATCTTTTGGCGCTTTTCCGGAAATTGATTTTATCGATTTTTGGCCCCCCATCCCCATCACTATATAGTAAAACTCATCTGTTTGTGTGTTTGTTGATAATTGCTTACATCTCACGATCAAACGGACAATACACATGAAACCTATACCATCCGACTCAGAATTGTGCTCTTCAGTGCAACGTCAGGATCTTTTGGCGCTTTTCCGGAAATTGATTTTATCGATTTTTGGCCCCCACCCCCATCCCCATCACTATATAGTAAAACTCATCTGTTTGTGTGTTTGTTGGTAATCGCTTATACCTCACGATCAAACGGACAAACACACATGAAACCTATACCATTCGACTCAGAATTGTGCCCTCCAGTGCAAAGTCGGGATCTTTTGGCG
>KN729066.1:0-13218 GCA_000816745.1 Ancylostoma duodenale
TCCGCCCCCCTCCGTTGACCCCAACCCTGGGATTTTCGCTATCTAGCACTAAAATAACTTTTTTTGTATCATCGACACAATACGACCCAGCGAAGCTATTGAAATGCCCTTTTCAGGCCGAGTTGGCCTCATTTTCTCCTCGCGCCGACCTGAGGGACAACTGCCACAAAAACCACTCAATGCCTTTCCCGATTACTATGAAGAATAGCTGTACTTATGAATCCATCCCGGGGAAATTACAGCGCTGTGTGACTGTTGCCCGGTCACCTCCTTTCGAAACTACCACTCACACACATACGGAGAATAGGTCAGCGTGTCCTTTTGCGACGCTTGGTCGGTTGCGATCGCCTCGCCTCGCCTCGTCCGACGGGGTGAGCCAAAGTGAGAGTTGTCCGAATTGGACGCCGCCACCGCCGCCGCCGCGACGACGACGACGCCGACAACGAGTAGATTACTGCAGAGATGCATCTGTAGCAGCAGCAGCAGCTCTCCTCCTCGGCGCCATTTTAGGTCAGTCGTCGGGGGGACGCAAGCAGCGACCCCCCCCCGCCGTCAATTGCTACCCCGTCGCCGCGTCGCCGCCCACATCAACGTGAATCACTTAGAGATCAGCTACTAAATAGCACCCCCGAGTCGAGTCGCGACGGGTCGGCTAGGTTCCTTACGGGGGCTATGCGGGGCTTTAACCCTATTTGGGTAACCCAGCTAGCTCCTCAAACCCCGCATTGCACCATTCTCTCGCTATAGGGCGTGCCGTATCCCTTGAATCCATTTTCTTCGTGCTGCTCCCTTTTTCCTCCGGGGAAAACTTCCTGAAACGCTGCGTATCACACCCACCATGACTGATTTCCTAAAGTCTCAGTAGTAATTCTGCTACTTTTCTGGAATACTCGATTACTCGACTTCCCTGAAGGGTCACACACAGTTTTTCCGACGGTTTTTCTAGCTGATAGCTGCCGTTTCTCCATTGTTCTCGCGTGATTTTTCCACCGAAGAAGCCTCGGTTTCACGACGGAACCGTCTCACCGTAGCGTAGTTTTCTTACAACATTCGGCTACTACTAGCTATTTAGCTTTGTCAGTGTCGTAGAATTCTCTCCAGCGTTCTGCAGGAATTCCTAATTTCCCAAATACGCATACTCTGGAACTGATATTTTTTCAAGTTTTAGGTTTTTACTCGCCTTTGGGCCTACCTTTTCTCTTTCGGTCGTTCTTCAAGCTTATGTTCTCGGGGATAATATATATTATGTATTATATGTATTATATACCTTATTATACCATATTTTATTATTTAATGTTATACATATTATTAGAAGTCCGTTATTATTACACATAAACTAATCTTGCTTTAGTACCACTACATACTATATCTTATATATTACATGTACTATATGTTATTATATTATATTATCTTATCATGTCATTAGAAACCAAAACGATTCCATCTATTTCAAAACTATTTTGGAGCATAGTCACGTGAATAAAGAAATGACACGGTATAAAATAATACAGTGTAGTGAAATATAATACATGTAGTATAAACATAAATAGAAACTATTTTATCCAGCGACTATGCTCTAAAATCGGCACGGCTATCGACCAGGGTCTCAATCTGGAATTGCGCATGAAAAAGGTTGTATAATATTATATTATATAGAGTAAGATACTATGCTATGTCATACTATAGTGTGCTGTATTATATTATACTATGCTATGCTTCATAACATATTATGTCATTATATGTATAATTGTAGCACACATTATTATCTTATGTATCTGGAATTGAGGCTTAGAAACGCTACACTATTTTTACTATGCTATATTATACTATACTATGATGTATTATATTATACTGTACTATGCTTTATATCATATTATTTCATTATATATTTGTATTACGCATTATTGTCTTATATTATATCATATTATATTATATATCACACTAGTTTAAACCATATAACATTATTATGCATTTATATCATATTATATATATTATACTAGATTATATTATACTATACTATTACATATTACATACTATATATAAAAAGCGTTATGTACATTACATGTATTGCATTAAACTGTATACCATTACTGTTATACATATACTGTGTGTTATACTGTACTAATATACTATATTAGGGTATTTCACGGATATTTTTGGATCTTTCGCTAGATTTCAATAATTTTCCTTACAAGGTCACCCTCTCGTGGACGAAGGTCAACAATGTTTGAGCTATACTTCTACACTCGATCTATACTAATTCGGATCCTTGAATATATCATATTAGATACTGTACTATACTATACTAGAGTATACAACCGGGTTGTTCAGGTTGCAAGGCCAATTAAAGCCCCTGCAGTCACCTGAAGTGGGCGTGATAGATTTCTGATAAGCATTGCGTCACTACGCCATGTAAATTCATGGCGAACCCTAGCAATCCCTAGGAATCTCATTAAATCATCTGGGATCCCCATGCTGGAGATGGGCACGTTAACAACGCTTTCCTAAGCAGCTAACGACCTTAGCGAAAGAGAAGACTGGCGTAATTTGTTGGTGCACAGCTAGGCTGTTCCACATCTCGCCCGATATGTGACACTTCGGCGACGCCGACGGACGGGTCGTATCTGATTGGATACGGGTGTTGAACCGCAATATGCGAGCATATGCAGAGACGTGTCGTACATCGTCCAGAACATTCTGGAACAGCGATAGTATAGGATTTTTGGGCCAAAATTTCGTATGGTGGTGGCCTGGATTTCAAAAGCCGGATGAAGAACGTAGAGTTTTTTCCTGTTATTTTTTTATTCTATTTTTAAAAAATTACATAATGAAATTTTCTGGAGGGGTGAAGACACCTTAGAGCTAAGTGAGAATGTATCTACATCATCATAAAAGCAATTAAATACGAAATAATAAGCAACTAAACAGGAAATAATAGCAATTAAATGTAAATAATAAATATAATTAAGAAAATAACATTATGTAAATAAATAATTGAACTACTATGCATGTCCAATTTCTTGCGTAACAATAGTGTAAGTATCTGAGTAAAAAAACCGTTGAAATAGCCATTGCTCATTAACTAATCAGAAGCCGCATGCATCATTTAGATTACCCAGGGTAAACATGCTAACACCGCGCAAAACTCCCCATAGTTAACACGGGCGTCCATGCATTTACCCTGGGTAATAGTAGTATTCTCAATGATGCATCCAGGCCCCGTTTACCGTTTACTTAGTTAGTTTACAGTTTACTTGTTTATTGGGATAATTCAATCATTTCGGTCAAGTCCGGATCTACAAGAATATTTCCGGGATGAACGATGTGCTGTCTCTTTGAGAAGGAGATATTTTGGTCAAGTTTTGCCTTTTCCGGGAAAAATTGCTAAATTAACCTGTTTCATCGTGGTCTAATAAGCTGGAAGGTCGAATATCCGCGTTAGTGATCTGAGATTCTTGAAAAAGACGAGGTCCTCATCTAAAATTAGAGGTTGGTTAGTGTAATGAGCTGCATTGGGTACTGTCATGACTGTGGTAACTCTTCTGGATGGGGTCCTGCATTAGTGGTAGTAAGAATTTTTGGGGTGGGGTTCCCAAGGGCTCACCAAAGAGTTGTGGAATAAGGTGACTAATGATCAAGCCTAAGCTGGTGTTTTTCCTAGGAATTCCTGTTCGATGCTCTTTTGCATCATCGAAATTTGATTTACTACGCTTCCGTCTGCAAGCAATACGTTAAGGAAAAAAAAAGAAAAGAAGAATGGAGAAAGCCAGATAGGTAGGAACGTAGGAACCAGGAACCACTCGGATTCCAGAAGTACTGTAAATGTTCTACACCTATGATATGATACAGTATACGTTGTAGAAGCTAAGGGTTCCCCAGTTCTTATTGCTGGTTGTTCCAGAATGTGAATTTCTTCCTCCTTAAAAGCCTACCTTTTCAATTTTTTTAAGCAGTTTTAGCCCTTCTCTCACTTTTTTTTCAGATTTTCTTGTCCGTTCCTACCCATTTTTTTTCCTAAAATTTAAACCTGAGAATTCTATACCATTTCTTCCTATCATCCATTCCCTACTATTCTTAGGCAATTTTTTTTCGTAAGAATATCTTAATGGAAACTGGCAACCATGTGATAGTACTGGCTCTACTCAGAGGCGCTAAAATTCTCTCCTGCTAAAGAAAAACTGATGATGAACTTCATCTGCACATACTTATACTAATTTAACAATTCATTTTAGCAGAAGAACCCATGGCAGTTTTTTCTGTCAAAATCCATGTTGAACATAGGAGAGAATTTTTTGTGTTTCCATCATTTAAACATATTTTTCCCGCTTTCTTGCAATTTTCCTCGATGTTAAAATAATTTCCTTGAATTTTTCAGGATTATTTAAGCGTTTGTGGCTCTAAAGCTTCACGAAAATATCATCGTATCAGAAAAAAAAACACTCCACAAAATGTATTAATACTATTAGTTCAAGAGCACTGCGATAGAATATTTATTGTTTACTTCTTTATTCATTTGTACTTGTTTATCCACTTGCTTATTTACTATCCAGGGTTCACCAGTTCAATATTTTCCTGTGTAGGTTTGAAAACGCTGATTCCTCCCTCTCATACTAAGAATAAAACGACTGTGACGTTATGCATCACTAAGGTTATTCAAGGTGAACGTATCAACACCCAGATTTACCCACATACCCGACACGGCCGTCAACACACTTACCCTAGGTAATCTCAGTGATGCATATCGGCCCTGGAATTATGAAAATCCATGAGTTATAGCACGCTAATGTACCACTCCTTTTAGGGACAATCCGCAAGGTTTTCCAGCAGTTGTTACCTTTTACTAAAGTAGTTTGCATAATTCTCCGGAAAGTGACAAGCTCATCTGCAGAATTGCACAGGGTCACATTTAACCTCGTCGTCTCGAAAACTAGGGCTACCATTAGCGCGCGTCTTGTGCGAACTGATATTTAAATCCATTCGAGTACGTAACGGGGGGCAAGCGCTTACGAGATTGTCCTAGTTTTGCCTGGATTGGCCTGGCCGCCCGAGATGGTGTGGTGGTGTTCGCGTTTCAGACAACGCAGATCGCAGTGGCCTTCTTCTTCTGGGGAGCAGCGTCTTCCTGGTAACTTTTACCGGGGAGTACTAGGTCCTTTAAGGCCCTCTTTAAGGCCCTTTCGGAGAACCTATGCCTTTCGTCGAGTTTTCATGTCGGGAAGGTAGAGGTTCTTATTACATCATCGAATCTCGCGCTATCGCACCGAACTGAAGCCGACGCGGCACAGTTTTCGGGATTTCCGTCGGCTATCCTGGAAAGCGTACACGGCGCAAAGTCACAGTCTAGGCGGGTTGTCAATTTTTTAAACAATTTTTCATGCACTAGGCATACTTTGCGGGGGAAAAAGCCCTCCCTTACCTAGCTTTGCTTAAATTTCCCGGGACAGCCAAATGTGTTGGATTATATGCTCTAGCGCAAATTAGATGACCCAGTGAGAATCGTCATGTCGTGTCAGATGATGTCAGCTTGAAGGCTACCATTGTTATAGGCATTTGTTTTCTATTGATTGCTATTGAAGTCAGTGAGAAGTGAGCATCAGACTGAATGGCCCACCCACCCGATCGATATATTGATTTTCTCACATTTACGGAGTTTTCGCTGCTCCGATCAATGAATTCGATTATTGATCAATGCGACTGATTTTTCAACCATTACTGTCTGTACTGTATTCACAAATCTCTCACTCTTTAACTTCTTTTTAAGTGTTCTCTCGTGAAAGGACTCAGCGAAGTCTCTCGTTTCACTTTTACCAATCGATATATCGATTTTGCTCTGATTTTTAAACATTCCTCCCAACTATGTGTTTTCTTTTAAGTGTATGGTAGCCATGGAGCTACTGCTCGGTCCACAACCATTGGTCCGACCAGTGTTCACCGCTCACACAACACCTACCGGCGCCAACGCAGAGAACATGGAAATCGACGAGTGTGCGGACGGCAGAGAACGAGCACAGAGTGTGGAAAGCGCGGAGGCAACAGAATACGAGAGAAAAGACTATGTGGAGATCAAATACTCGAGACCGTTGGACGCGTCGAAGAGCCCGACGTCTGGAGATGAATCGCGGATACCAGGCGGGAACTACAGGGCCGAGTTGAAACGACCTGATCTGAAAGGTAAGTAGTTAAAGGTTAACTGGAATGCAAGTAGTCAGGCTAGAGTGCAGAGAAGCAGACTCAGTCACGTCGGATTCTCTGGATTTTTATGTTTTCATATTCTCCAAGTTTGATATCACATTAGTGCTCTAGTTTCTTCCTTCGCGAGGATAATATAATGCCGATACCGCACAATCGAAAAATAAACGCAAATCTACAAAAAAGCATGGTCCAGACGGCGAGAGCACAACTTCTCTGCGTCTCTACCCCACCGCTGACTTTGCCACCTATTTGCCATTTACCATACCATTTTCTGCTTAGCATTTCTAGAAAAAAAAGTGCCGATTGCTGTGCAATCCAATGAGAAGTCAGCGTCACGCTGAATGACCCAGACCACCCGATCGATATATTGATTTTCTTGCATTTAGGGAGTTTTCGCTGCTCCATCTGTGCCAAGGTGTTTTGCCACTCATCATCACTGTCACGTCATCGTATGCAAGCGCATTTCAAAAGCTACAAGTGTACATTGTGCCGGAAAGATATTACAAGTGGGTTTGAAATATTTTTGGATTACTGTACCTCAAACCTTGTGTATTTGCACAGAAAAGAGCATGCGGCGGAATTGCTTTGTTTGTTACTGAAAATATCTCGTTCAAATTTTTGATTTCTGGTTGAATAATGGATTTTTTTTCTGAATCTTTCTTCTGCTTATAATCTAATGCAGTTCTTGTGCAATTGCGGACATAAAAATTCACAATTTTGTTTAAATATGAATTTTCAATCCATGAAAGTTTTGAGCCATGTTTCAATATACCCTGGTTAAATTCTGTAGAATTCCAATAGCTATACGATTTTTACCGCGAATCCATATACAATTTGCATTTTCACTATTTTTTCTTCAAATTTAAGAACAAGGCGTATAATTCGGATCATGTTGTGTAATTACGGAGGGGTTCTATTGGAGTGCATTTCTTTTTTTTCTCAGCATTGACAGCTTGTCCGCAAATGCAGAATATCTTCTGAGCTATATATTATTTCCCAGAGTACTTATTTCACCTTTGTTGGACATTATATGCTATCGCTCTTAATATTATAGCTTCCGGTTTAGTTACCCAAGCGGGGCGTGTTCGCTGATCGCCGGCTATTTGCCTGCACATTCACATGCAGCTTCCTCTTTACTCTCTTTCTCGCGCCCCTAACTCGATTATACTACCAGTTTCCAAGCCGCATACAGAAGCGATCATGTTATGATTACCGGTTAACACATACCAGACGTCTCCGCGCGTCTGCGCACTCTCACTCTGCCACACTGCCTCGCCCGCTGCATCTTCGTCTGCGTCTCCGCAGTTGTCGCCGTATCTCGCCTAGCATGTTTTATCATAAATGCTTGTTGTGCATTTGCGCGTCACGACGCGCTGGCTACTAATCGTCTTTGCATCTCGCTTGACCTAAATAGCCGACCGTTAACCGGCTCAAGACAGCGTCGCCGCCGACGGGGGCGGGGCGGGGGCGGGCGGGGGGGGGGCGCTATCGAACTATCGTCGCGCGACCACGCCTATGGCGAGACGACGTCTTTATTAACATGGGGTGCGGTGACCTATGGAGATGCCTGAGGGTATTGGTGGTCCCGAGAAGAAGTGCTAGTGACAGTCAATGCCGCTGCAAGCGCGAGAAATAAGAGCGTTTATACTTAGGAAGCGGCGATAACTAGGAATCTAACGCTCCGAAGTCTTTCTCACACCCTAATTAACCTCTAAATGATATCATACTATTTTTGGATATCTCCCTCTGCCGCTAATTTTTCAGGACCACCCGAAATCCCATTAGCCAATCAGGGAGTTGTGCCCTAGGACAAGGCCACGCCCACACTCTCCACCGAATATTCACCTTTTTTGAGCCAAATCAAGCATCGCTCAGCAGATATATATTATTCCAGTCATATTCTTTCGTATGTGCGCTCGTTTTTTCGCCGCTCGCCAACGCCCGCGCGTGCGCTCACGGCCTATAATTGTGGCGAAAGTTTTGCGGCTGCGGCGCGCGCGCGTGAACGCGGCGATTATCGTACGCATCCCATATATGTGTGTGCGTGTGTGTCAGTTAGTGAATGAGGAACGACGGTTGAAATTGCCTCATTTCGCTTCGTCACAGCGAGCGAGAGGAGGACGCGGTGCGGAGAGAGGAAATGTGTGGCTATTTACGCTGACCTGGATCGGTGCGGCTTGGATTTGGGGTCAAGGAAAGTGGTGTTGGTGGTGGTGGTGCCCTGGAAGGAGACGAAGCGGATCTCAAGGAGGGGTTTTCAGAGGTTTTGGTGGGCGATAAGGTCTCTAAGGCTCGAATGAAGTCCGTCTGGCTGCCCTTACCTTGAGAATAGTCCTACGAAGCGCTTGCGATCAAAGTTAGATTACTGCTTAGGTAGTCACGAGAAGGGCCTGACAGGGCCTATATCCAGGATTTTCTTCCAGGTATGAATTAAATGTGGATTAAGCTACTTCTTGACCCCAGAACTTTTCATCAATGAATAGGCTACTTAACCCAAGGCCTTCTTGCAACCCCAAAGGCATAGGCCCCAGTGTACAAACCCAGTATCGATCGAAAGGGGCGTGGCTTGCAGTTTACCCCTGCAAAATAAGGTTGCTCCCATAAGTTTTACAGTCCACGGCATTGGTAAGCTTCCATATATGTTTCGGGTAATTATTACCAGGTAAACTAAGATTTACGCTAGATACCTCCCGGGTTTTCGGGTGAACCTCCCCAGAATGGACGAGTTAGTAAACAGTAAACAACCTGGACGGGTTAGTAAACAGTAAACAACCATCTTCTTTCCTTCATCAGTGTTTGATGAAAGTTTCTGGATCATTACTTTATTCCAGTAAGCTTTGGGCTTCTAGCGCCGTCCTTGAATCGGCCAGAATGAAAGAACGAGCAGATGTCAACAGAGTAAACAACAGAGTAAACGAAGTAAACAAACAAACGAACTGTTTCATCCTCATTCTTGTGAGAATATACGCATTTTTCTTCGGCTTTTAGTGGTTATAGTGTGGGAAAAGTCCTTTTTAGAGCCCATTTCTCTGGAAAATGCATGTCCTGGAACTCCTCCTGAGCGGCTTCACAGCATACCCAAGTTTTGAGTTTTGTGACAGATTCTCCTTTTGTTTGTATCCAAGGATGCCCAGATATTAGCAAAAATTACCTGAGTCAAGGCTGTACAAGATTTTACCCAAATTTTCCTAGCTTTGAACCTTTTTCCTCCATTTTAGCCTTGAGTTCTCGAACTTCTCACATCTCAGCGTTTTTGTGCTAGTTGACCGCTACCCCGTTTTTTCCCTTCAACAACCGAGGACGACCACTTCCCCACAGTCTTTAATAATCTTTTCTAGGTCATCTAGCCATTGCCCAAGCATCGGGTCCTACTTTCGTGACCCGATCGGGTAGCCTTGACGCGCGCGCAATGTTTCCATATGAGTGTCAAAGCGAGGACATGCACGGGTCGCACCCCTACGACGGGGGCGACGACGGGGCTTTCGCTTTCCCGAATTGCCCGGCACCCGACAGGCGATTGCACAATCGCTCGCGGCCACGGGTCAGCGCTCTCGTACCTCTTAAGGGGGGGGGGATTATTTTGAACGGGGGAAGATTTTTTGGATGAGTTCCGAGGTGAATATGGATCGCAGGGGTGTTCTAGCATCATTGATATACCCAGGGTAAACGTTTTGACGCCTCTGTCAACGATGGCTAAACTTGTGGGTGTTATCGCGTTTACCCTGGGTAATCTCAATGATGCATGCGCCCGTTGGTGAAATTTTCGGATATTGAGGGTTAGAATACTACTGTATACAAGTATAGGTATTTTCTTACCCTGGTCTCCAGAATTCTTGCAATTTTTCATCTCTTTTACCTTACCTCTCTCATAAATTTCAGTCCTGCTTTCTTCCCTCTTCCCTCTCTTTTCCCCTTCAGATCTCTCTCTCGTTTGGGTAAAATCAAAATCTAGGACGAACTACCCATTTAGATTTGTAGCCCAGAAGAAATTTTCTAAGCTTATCGTTGTCCTTGTTTCCTTTTCTTTTTTCCTTACCTCCTTTCTTCCCATCCTCCTTTCTGGCATACCTTTTAAGGAGCGGGCCATACATCTCAGGATGACCGCGCCACGCCTCCTCCGGGAATCGCAACGAAATGAATGGATGACCATGTACGGCATGGCACCGTACCTGCGCGTACGAAGCGGCGGCTTTGCGTGCGCTACGAAACAGCGCCACACTCGCATCGCCGTAAATGTACGGGTGCGTACGGGTTACGTAACAGTGAATTGGATCAAATCTGGATGGCGGCGATGTCGTCGGAGGCGATTCTTATAAGGGGTTTTCTGGATTTACAAGGAAAATGGTCTAAAAAAGGGGATGTGAAGGCTTACCAAGAGGTTCTGGATGATATTCATCATTTAATAATATTTATTTGTAATAGTAACAATAATTATTTAATAATAATAACTTTTTAGGAAAAACAGGCTAGTAAGAAAACCCTAAGAAATAACCATAACTAGGAATCTAATGGTAACGGTCATGCTTGTAATTGCCGGGTTAACTAAAGCTTTTAGCTGCTCAGCTATTTTTGCGACGTCATAGCTTCCTTGCTGTTTCTATTGAACTAAAAATGTCCACAAATTTGACCCAAATTCGCCTAGAGATCTGAAAATTAGCCAACGCGCTCTGTGGTCAAAATGTGACCCACGGTTAATGCAGAATTGTGACCGCGCGCAACAAGGCGCCAAAATTTTACCGATGACTAATAGTACTTGTAAACCATGCTCTATCACCAAAAGTTGGCCGATAGCTAATGGGTCGCTAAACCTGCGCTATATCGCCAAGTTTTGATCCACAGCTAATGCCGTGTGAAAGCCGCGCCCTGTCGCCGAAACTTGACCCACTGTGAAATGAAGTCTTGATGTTTAAAATGTGAAAATGTACTGTTTCACCTGAATTTCTCCCTATTTTTTCCCTTTTCTCTCAAAAATTCATTTTTATTGCATGGAAATTGTTGAGGTGGGCTGAAAAGTTACCCCCACCCATTCAACTGAGTTTCAGAGGCATTTCTACCTCGGTTACTGTTGGCTAATGTCAGTGCAAAGGCTGGAGTCGTAGTCGCGCATCAGGAAGTATAAACACAAAAAATGACTCAAAAATTGGCATTTTGAGGGAGAATGACGAGAAACGTGGATAATTTCCACAGTTTCCCTGTGTTACAAAAGCTGATAGTACATTGATTTGTGGTATTGACGGAAATTCAGTTGTTTATTGTGGAAGTGCTGGTAAATCTACGAAAAAACCACGATTGTTCCAGAAAGCAATCATTATTGAAGGCGTTTTTGTGGAGTAACAGAGCTTGGAACGATAATCCTGGCCTAATTGGAACCATCTAACCACGTGAAAACCTAGTAAGAGGCAGTGTTCACGAAAAAAGAAAACTCAATATCCTTCTCATTAAAATTAATATTTCACGTAGATCAGCTTTTTCCATTGGGACACTTGTCATAATTAGTGCTAATTAGTTTTGGTAATCCGGTAAATATCATCCAAATAGTGAGAAATTTTCCATAGAAAATTTAAAATAAAAAGAGTAGGTGAATTGGAAATCGAAATGGGGTATAGCGGTGTAAAAATACATTTGTCGACAAATTAGCTGTACGTGGAAGTTAACGGGCAGAAATTCCACTATTTAGAGATGGCCACTTTCGACTTTAACGATTTAACGAAAACCCCGAAAAATCCGCCAGAATTCATTTGGCTAATGAGGCAGCAATTGTTAAGAATTGCTCGAATAAAGGTGCAAAGGTTCATCGCATCCATTTATGGAAGAGGTATATCCATGAAATTTTATAAATTTAAAGTTAATCCTGGTTCCAAAGATTATGGATAGTTTACTGGATTTGCGGGAATTTCTCTGAGGGAAATGGTAACCCTTTGTTGTTATTGTAGGTTAGAATAGCCCGTAGAATTAGTGCAAGGAAAAATCCTTCACAAATAGATGCGTGCGTCTGACGCGCGACTAACGCACGCAGCTAGTACAAATTGCCTTAAATGCTTAGGAATTAAACATAGTAGGCGCTCCGCAAAAACACATTTGTGCAGGTATCCGGCTCAAATATGGATGAACGCCTATTTGGGATAGCAATATCTCAGCTGACTGGTAATTTACTTGGAATATGATTTTCCCTGAAAGACAATATTTAATGCTGTCAATATTTTTTGTAGTTGGCACTGTTCCCAGCGTATACAAACGGAAAATTCTTTTATTATTATCATTTATTACACAACCATAGCTCGTGTGAAACAAAAAAAAATCACAAACAAACAAACAGAACACAACATAGTAACCCCGGTACAGTACCAAGAAAAATATCAAGAAGACAAAAAAAAAATCAAACAATATGTACCACCTCACGGATCGAGGCCACTATTTGAGACTTATTCGAAAGCGTTATAAGACACAGGTATAGTGCTCGTTTTCCTTAATTTTTTAAAATTATCAATAAATTTTAATTGATTAACAAATTTCAATGAACAAATTAATAGATTTCGATTAAAAATTTTTTCTCTGATATGATGATGGCTTGGCGGTTTTCTATTCTTGTTTCTGTTCAAAGTTTTAATGTTTATCAATTTGTTTACTCCCTATGTTTCATCAGTCGCCCACCTGTCGTCTCATGTAGTGCACCTTGAGCAGAATAAAAATAAATAAATAAATAAATAAATAAATAAATCAAAAATTAAAATAAACTATTCTCTTATGATAACAATGAATGCAGTCTGCTTTCTAGCTACTATTTGATCCTGTCAGTTTTTTTCTCTATGTTATTTATTTATTTATTCACTTATTTATTTATTTATTTATTTATTTACTTATTTATTTATTTATTTATTTATTTTTTTATTCACTCACTGCACCCAAAGGTGCACCAACCAACTAACTACCATGGGATAAACCTACATAGCGAAATCATAGCAAACATTAAAATAAAAGGGAAATCCGAAAGCAACCATAGATTCCTACTGACGGATCCATAGAGCC
>KN729067.1:0-13927 GCA_000816745.1 Ancylostoma duodenale
AACTGGGTTACGGTACGAGATGGATAGGATATTCGTGTTCAGCACCTCAAATAACCTCCCTGTACAAAGTTTCGGTGGAAAAATTCTTGTTTGAAAATTTTGGGTTCGCAATGTGGAGTGGTGCCTTTTTGGGAAATGTCACAAAAGCCGTCAAGGAAACTCTTGAAGCGCTTTGCTGGAATGTGCTACCTCATGCGGCTTATTCGCCAGAGTGTATCCTGTCAGACTACCATTTGTATTGGTCGACGTCCCACGGGCTTTCCGAGCAGCGCTTCCAATCTTTTGAGGATGTCGAAAAATGGGTGAAGGAACGGATCGAGTTGGAGGACGAGGCTTTCTAACGCTACGGCGTCCGTCCTCTCTCAGAAATATGGGGAAAGGTTATAGCTAACGATGGTCAATACTTTGACTGATCTATCTGCTTTGTTCCTTTTCAATAAAGACTCAATTTTGCTTTAAAAAGGGCGGGAACTTTTTCACATACCTAATAGATGAATCATATTCCTCACCACATGACACTATGACACGGCGACAATTCGCAGCCGTCGTTGCAAGCCTCATCCAGAGGGTTCATGCTCTATTGACCAGCCTCTATGAAATTCTCTGCGAATGATGAATGCGTCTGACATACACACGAAGCCAGTTTTAGCTCTTACTAAGTTGTCGCGTTTGGAGATGGAATGGAGTAATCCCTTTTTGTGTAGCATTCATGTAGGCATATACAGTGTACGTATACAGCCGTGAGAATAATAAAAGAACACGATCCTGGAAAAAAGCAAGAGGTTGTGGAGAGTTACCAATAGTTCCCCCACTTCAACGTGCATCTTGCAAAACTTCCCAGTGTGACCGTTCTGTTTCAGCTGTGCCGTATTCGTTGTCATTTCGAGAGGCAAATCGATTTCTTCCACCAACGAAGATTCTGGTTCACCATGATAAGAGTCATTCTCCTGGCGATATGTCGGACGCACTTCACAGTACGGAAGGAGAGTTTTCCAAGAAATGCACGAAAAATAGTGATTGCGACCAAGACGAATTCTGTGACGAAGTAGTACCTCGCAACGTAACGGCATCAGATAAAGTCAATAAAATGCAGCAATGGAGACCAAAAATGTGCTTTCCAGGCAGGAAACACTAGTTTCTATTGAGATTTCAAACAAATATCATGCAGTTACATAATTTTTAGCTCCAAAATGTGCTGGCAGAGCAGCAAAGAACCCAGACGGTCTAGGCCTTAAATTTTGTGGTGGGCAGAACGACAAGCCGTGTGACGAAAACGAGTTTTGTGATACGGATACGCACAATAGCATCGATGCAAATAAATTTAGAGTGTTGGAAAATTTGGGTATCTGCTGCCAATGTAAGTTTGTTCAACTTTCATTGTTCTTCCTTTTTTCATTGAAGTTGGAAGGTAATGTTTGTTTTAAGTTGGTGCATTACCATCCGGCTTTTTTGCGTGCTCATTTTCCACCTACTGAAACTGTAGCTTTGCTAACTCTTCCCCTATGAAAGAATCTCCAGCATTCACTTGATAGAAATTTGGGTACATAATCCTTTTCATATCCACTATGTTGGACAACTTTGGAGATGTATTCAACGCAACGTGGTGGTTCCGCGATCTTCTCGTCCAGTCCTTCCGCGAAGGTTCAGCTAATGAACAACGAAGTCGACTCTGACGAGGCGGGGTTGGTTAGCAAGTACGAAGCAGTAAGAATGGCTTGTCAGGCTCGTTAGAATCGCCAACGAAGTTCACGGGTTGTTTCTTCGCCGAAGCTTCGCAGAGGTCGCGAAATGGCAAGTTTGCCGCTGATGAAAGGCATAAGGAGGTATTTCGTAGGAAATCCGAGTGGAAAGAGTCCAAATTTCAAAAATTATTTGAGGTGAACTGCTTTTAGGCATTGTAGTAACCATCACTAATGCTACAGGTTTCGTATTGTTTCAAAATATTTTTCTTTTCATAATCGAAACACTGAGACGGCCGTAAATATCGTTTTTCTAAGACAACTGCACTGAGGAAGCGATAGCAACAGGGAAGGCTGCTGCAGATATACAAGCGTTCGCCTCATTTACAGAAAACAAAGCGCAGTGCAATGATGACGGGAATTGTGGACAGTAAGTCCGAGGTTATCCAAGTTTGGTTAGAATTACCAATCTCATACTCGTATTCAGCCAAGGCTTATGCATCACTGCCAAAGATCAAAGCAAAGCGGAGAACGTTTTTCCGAAGGGAAAGGAGTTGAAGCTTTGCTGTAGATGTCAGTTGCAGTTTCGTAGTTTCATAGTTTTCCCTCATGTTCATCAAACTCTTACTTATGTATCGGTTTCAGATGGCGTTAAGAAAGAAGAAGAGTTATACCGTTGTCTCGTAGATAAGCCTTTGAAGGACACAAACGATAGAATAATAAAATGTAGCACAGATGAAGATTGCAACAGAGAAGAAGGAAGGGCGCTCAGAGACGCAAGATTCTGGAAATATGAATGTGTGCAATCAAAATCCAATGAGAAGCATTGCTGCAGAGGTCTGCTAACTTGTCCCATTTCCCCATTATGCACGAGTTCCTTGCGTATTTGTTGGTGAAATAGTCAGCAATTTTTTGCAGCACCGCATTGCAACGATGACATTACCTTCATGAGGACGGAATTGGACTGTAAAACTGCAATGGACTGCTTAAGAGACGAAGACGATAAGAGCGACGTAGAATCAAGAGCGATATGTAGGGATTACAATGAGCGAAACGAAAAAGCAAAAAAGAAGAAGTGCTGTCCGATTGGTGAGTTCAATAGAAATATGTCACAAAACTTTTAAGCAATTTATAAGTAACCATCCTGATCGTTCTGCTTCTGAAGTATGCTTATTATACCAGCTCTTGTTGGCTAAATTCGCTCGTCTGGATTTTGAGCGCTACTTTCTCCTCTACCGAGAACCACCGCACTACTCTCGCAGCTACGGACCCATCCGGTGATACCTTCCCCACTATCGCCGGCATACCACTTTCATAGTTGTGGACCCATCTGGTAACACTTTACCCACTACTGGCCGCCATTTTCACACTTATGGACTCGTCCAGTGACAACTGTTATGGAACTAAGCTAGCGCAGCTCTTCCACAGCAATAGCCTCGTTTTCTATCATTTTCCCTACGTCCGTGGCGTTTGATATTGATAGGCGTCGCCCATGCAGGACTGCCTGTCTCAATTTTTCAGAAAAGCATTGCTGACGGCGGCACGTTGCTAATAGGCTGACAATGATGCTCTGTAGTCCAGCAAGCACTGGCCACAGGCTGTTCCGGTGGCCTCGGTAGGAGGCGATCCATGAAGGCAACACTCAACCGAAACCGGGTTGTTCCGCATTTTCTCGTTAAAACCCGGGAACCAGTTGCTCAAATTGGTGAGAATTATTCTCATGCTTTTTCTGATGTCCGGCACTCTTAAATCAGATTTCACAAATGACGCAAGGAGGATCCTTTCACACATTTCGCCGCGGCGCGTCACTTAGCAAGCTGGACGACCCGCGACTTATGAGAAGTCGGATCACAACGGTCGACTTCACGCTCCGCGCTGCGCCATACCCTGCTGAAAACTGTGAAATCCCCTTACCTGGTTCAATCCAGGCGGCCTTCCTGGGACCTCAAGTTTGTCTAAATAGGACTGTGTCATCAAATAATCTCCACGTACTCTGGTTTTTTGAACCTGGACATGTTTGTTGAAGTTGACGCTGTATTTCTGCGCAACTACCGCTACAACTTCTACTTTATAAAATAAAAGATCCACCTACCAACCTGGTTGACGCGAAACGTTTGACAGACTAGAACACAAATGAACTTTAAACTACTTCCAAGCCTCTGAAAAAGACGTTACCGACAAACGTCAGGCCGCATAAAATAAAAGACCTACCGACCAACCTAGTTGGCGCAGAAGTACAGCATCAAATTATGTAACCAACGTTTTGTAATCGTTGCCAATTAGTATTGCCTGTGTTGCTTGTGTCAGGCCGCCGACCATAACCCGCACCAAAACGGGTTATAGATGTCCTGTAACCGCGAGGATGGTTCACTGCCTCTTATTAGTGGGGAACGCGTCCCTGGACGGGCCCACAACTGTGAGATTGGTGCGTGGCGCTCAATAAAGGAAAAATGTCACTGAAAGAGTCCAAGTGCGCCAGGAGCTCCAAGTAGTGGTGAAGATGCCCTAGGAATATGAGACGCGCAAAGTCATCATCATTTATTACACGAGCATGCGCATGCAATTGCTTTACAGAGTAATCGGAAAAGCAGTAACCTCACGGATTAGACCAATTACGTAGGAATGTTTTGAATGCCGTTTAAGATAACGGTAAAGTGAGCTTTTTCCTGATTTTCTCATACTGCGGGATAGCTCTGTGAATGAAACTGAAACGTCTGCAAGAAAGCCTGGCTTTAGGAAGATGGAATTTTGTGGTCCCTCTCCTTGTGGTTGAAGCTCGCAGTGATACGAAAGAATTCAACTTGAGACCGCATCTTCCACGAATTAGTTTGTGGAAGAACAATAAATCGTTTCTTCTCCTCCATTGCAGAAGTGTAGGGAGACCAAAGTTTTTGTTCCTAACCCAACTGTTTGGAATTTGATCATAGGTGACACCCAGGGCACGTACCATAAGTTTAGTCAGAGTGATCCTGAAAGAAGCTCGGTGTTAGCAGGGCGATCACGCTGGTGAATATAATCTTGGAAACAGTGAGAAGCTTCGAAATTAACGACAGCTATGTACGCTGTTTTAAGCTGATCCCCGTAAGCGTCTCGCATATTGCACAAGGACGAATTGTACTGATCTGAGAGACTGTGATACTATCCTTGCTTATTGTCATCCTGTCAAAAGAGTATGCTGCCATGTTGGTACGTTCCTTCACCATTTATGGCACACGTACATGTATTGTTTTTTTTCTTCATTTCAACGCCGTATCTCTATAGGAAATGTTATCGGTCTGGACCCAAGCTCACGCTCATCTTCACCTATGAATGATGCTGAGATACCACCAGCCACCTCGCTCTCTGTCTCAAATTAGCCGCGGTCCGAGGTGATGCGGGGTATCGCTTGCGTCCGGAACGCTGATGTTTGCTATTTGCAGCGAAGGAGCTCAATTATGGCAATGAATTTCATCCAGAAGTGTATTGCAGGGGTTACGAAACTGGATGGAACGAGACATGAAACAAGCACGGCATGCCAGGGTGTTTGCGAGGACAAACTCCTTTTTAACAAGAAGGTTCCACAGTACTGTGTGGCTACGAAGACAGGCAGCGGAGGAGTAGGGCAGTGCTATGTCTCACCCTATGTGAGCACATTATCGATTATTAAGAGGATAATCCGACAATTAATTTCATGTCTATAGAAAGAGCTTATTATTTAACTATGTGGTAATTTATACTAGGCTTCGTGCGTCTGACGCCCTTTTTAACTGCTGTGTTCTCCACATATTTTTATCTTTTAGCTGCATATTATTTTATATACAATTCCAAAGCGCTGTCCATGCTCCATAAGATCTCATTAACCAGCTCTCTTCAAAACACGTTTCACGTTTGAAGACCACGAAATTGAGTACTAAGTACAGGAGAAACAGCATTACTGGCACCTTTTTCCCGCTGTTCAGCTGAAGCTTGAAACGCCACTAAAACTGTCCAAACAAAGTGTGCTAAGGAAGAAGGAGACATTCTACTCGGAAAAACAGCTCACCAACGATCCTTGGAGTCCAAAGATGATTTCGGTCCATCAGTGATGCCATCTCTTTCCAGCTTATGCAGCCAGAAAGGCTCCGTCTATACCCTATATGAAGCTCCGTTGCCGCAGCTTCATATGGACTATGCTTTTCCTAACCTAATTTTGACCGTTAGGCAGAAATTGTAAAGCTTCTTCAGTGTCCAGCGGCAATTAGTAAACCAGATGCAGTGTGTGACGGATCTAACAGAGGCTAAATTTTTCATTTATTCATCTTTTGAAAACTTTCCGAAGCGGGCATAAAAGACTGTAAAGCACAACTTTTCAGTGTTTACCCAATTAGTAGCCAAAATCAGTAACAAACAATATTTAGGTAAGAGTTAGAGACAAAGATCGAACAGCAAATCCCGTCTACAAGACAGTTATGATTATTTCTGGTGTACTCACTCTAGTGTTTGCCTTCTTGGCTGTGATTATGTTCGTAAACTATCGATCCAAGAACTTCTGCGACAAATACACGCCGAAAAAGAAGAAGGTGCGTTTTAATAAAAATTTTCTATCATGAACGGGCTCACGCTTTTGACGTCTACAGTTGATTTCAAAAATCAAGGTTCTTCTACGTATTTTGTGTAGGTGCAAAAGTAGTGCTGTACCAGCCCATAGCTGTATTTTTTACCATGCTGGACATAGGCCAAAAATACTGTAATTCATTCACATTGCCCTCTCTCACCCTTTTTACGGAACTGGTCCAATACTCAAAATTAACAGAATGGGTGGTATATTTTGCAATTTAGGGAAAATTGAGCAGAATCTCACCAGAATCAAAAGTGTGTCTGTCTTGTCTCTGTCTCTGTCTTAGAATCATCTTTGAGAGCTTTTGCCTGAATTGTTAAAAACTAAGAAAAGAAACAAAGCAGTGAAAGCTTCTGTTTTTTTTTCGGCTATTACAGTTTCTCTTCCATGGATAAAATCCTCGTATTTTATTCATATTTCCGTCTCTTACAACTGTAAAGCACGAAACAGCCCGATCAGAGCAATATATGACGCTGCCAACTAATTTGTCCTCGTAAAAATGCAAAGTAGAGAATGAATGGCAGAATCCGAACGCTTCCAGTTCTGCCACTATTATCATTTTCACTGTGCTATACCAAGAACGGTCTGGATTGTGGCCATTCATTCCCAACTTGCATTTTTACGCGGACAAATTAGTTGGCAGCGTCATATATGTTGCGTTCAAAGCCTTTGCGCGTTTCTCCCTACTTCCCTCGCTCAACCGCTGTTAAAAGGAGGGGCGTTTGCAGGAGATGAGGGAAGGATAGCGATGACAAGGGAGGGTGAGAGGATACGGCCTCAGGCTTTGAATTCTTGCGCTCTTTGGGCTGCGTTACTTCTGCACAGTTTTAGAAAACCGAGGATTTTTTGACACATGTGTACTAGGATTTCGACGTCTCATGCGTACACTCCACAGATATCCATAGCTCCGTACTGTACATTAAAAAACCATTACGTTTTCACACTTGGGTGGTCAACAACGTCCTAAGAACCCCTTTAATACCTAAGCTTTTTTAATTGATATGATATTAAGAGGATTTACTGGCTTCCTTTTCGTTATGTTTATTTTCATTCAGATCTAATCAGTTTTTCTCTAATAATTCTTCAATCCTGGGGCATGTTTCTAATGAGTCTGTTTAATGTTTACAATCTTTTTTTGAAGTTCACCGAAAGTGTTAATAATTCCCTCTCCAATGTTTTTTTTTCTGTATAGCGGTCGCCTTCTTCTGTGAAGGTTAACCTAAGACTACTCCCACAAATTTGTGTTTTCTTCCAATTGTTATGTTTTACCGTGACTTTTTCAGGGAAAAAAGGGTAAGAAGGGGAAGTCGGAGTCGAGCAAAACCAAGAGTGGTGGAACTGGTGGAACAGAAGTAAGAATTGGAAAATTTCTACAGAGGATGAAAAGCAACATAGGAAAAAAACATGGGATGATTGACTGAGCGCATGTTGTCAGGGGTGTTTTTTCTATTTGAAGGCGACTAAGGTCGTTGGTCAACAATGTCAGTTTTCTCGGTCATGAACGAGAAGGTTGCAAACTGTGATTTAATCCATTCCCCAGTCAAAATGGATGCGATTGGTTTGTTCTTCCGAGATCACATACGTGGAAGGGAGGAAGTGAGTGCGATGCGGTTAGACGGATGAAGAGGGGTCAGACGGATGGGCAACAGCTCGAGTGAGGGTAGGGGTGCGCCGGAATGTATGTACGCAGGGATGGTAGGGATCCATTGCTGTGTAAGATGTGCTCCAGCGCCCAGTAGTGAGAAACGCGCCACACGACGAGTCCAGGATGTTGTGTGCATTGGGGGAGGGGCTTTGGGTTGGCGACCAGTAGTAGGGAAGATGCCATTGTGATGGATCTACAACTGTGGGAGTAGTGCGCTAGCGCCTAGTAAGGGGAAAGGTGTCGTCCGAATTTGAGGTGAACAAGCGAGCCCATAGAAGCAAGAGGATCAGGCGTTAGCAGAAAAAAATTGAACTGGTGTATTCTTCCAAATATCCGTTTTGTACAGCGTCATCACTGTGTTTTCCAGGGAGGTGGAACGGCCTCAGGCACAAAGGATGTTAGCGGCACAAGTGGCGCAAGCGGTGTTGTCAGTGGTACCGGCGAAGTCAGTGGCACGGGAGCATAATTCCATGTATTCAACAATAAATATTTCGCTCTTTACGAGTTCGACTTTTTTTGACACTCCTATTTACGGTGCATTTCACAAGTTCTGAGAAGGAACTTCCTATAAAACATCGTTCACATAAAATTTCATGGAACGCATCGTTCTGATTTTAGACTACTTAAACGCAGCAAGAACCGAAATCCTCGACTCCGAGCTGAGGTGCGGGTGGTGAAGTACAGACTCAGCACATCACAAATGTGAAACGAACACAGACAATGATGGCTTACCTGGAGAGAAAATGGAACTCTCGTCGCGAACACGCCAGGATGTGTTCGCGTGCGGACGAGCTTTCCCCGGCCCCAAAAGCCATTGCGGTGCGTGGTTTTGGCCCAAAGGGACTACTAAATGCGTTGAATTCACAGAAGCACTCACCACATACACCAAACCAGGCGCCGCAATGGCTTTTGGGGCCGGGGAAAACTCATCCGCGCGCGAACATGGCCAGGCGTGTTCGCGACGAGAGTTCCATTTTCTCTGCAGGTAAGCCATCACTGTCTGTGTTCGTTTCGTATTTATGAGGTGCTGAGTCTGTTCTCCACTACCCGCACCTCAGCTCGAAGTCGAGGATTTCGGCTCTTGCTGTTTTTAATGACGAATCTTACTGCCTACTTCTAAGGACGCAATTTTTAAGCATGCTTTTTCAACACACACGAAGTAATACCATTCATCGAAATCACTTCGAATGTTACAGAATGCAGCTGCTAATAAGGAAATTGTTTTAGTGTAACGTGATATACGTAGATGTATCAACGTTTCAACCATCTACTGCTTCAAAAAAAGGAAACCTAAGCGTGAACGATATAATGCGAGATTATCCAGTCCAGATCTAGCATCGAAGAGATTTCTGTGGAGGATGGTTCCACAACTCCTAATAGCCCCTAATTCAGGTGCGGAGCTCGGGGAATGAAGAGCGAATTCTGTCCGCACTAAGTATGTGCAAAAATCATACATGTATACAGGTGGTTTGAAGAGAACTAGGAGGCTCATTGATTTTATTCGACTCTGCATTGTACCTCAGTGTTATCTTCAAAATACTTCCAAAAACCTACACTATACAGACGACTGCACGTCAAACGCACTCATCTGTATATATAAAAGTGAAAGTCTGTGTGTATGTGTGTGTATGTAATGAATAGAAATTGCGGAGGGTGAACCGATCTGGACCAAATTTTGCAGGCATATTCTTCGAGGGCCGGCGGAAGTTGTAGGCTATTTTTTGCTAAAAACTATCGATTGATTTATAGATTATATCAATTTTATTGGTTTTTCGTTATTTTTGCCCAGGGGTCAGTGGGGACATGTCTTCTGAGGTTCGTCAATACGCTGAACACGAATATGACAAACGTTTTGCACGAAATATCGATTTATTGATTTTATTGATTTTTTATTCACTTTTGCACTGAGGTCAGTGTAAACAAGTCCACGGGGGTTCCTCAATAAGCTGAACACGAATATAACAACCATTTTGCGCCGAAATATCGGTTCTATTAATTTAATCACTTTATCGATTTTTCTACTTTTGCTCGGAGATGGGGTAAATACATGTCTACTGGGCTTTTCCAATACGCTAAACACATATGACGGCCATTTTGCACGACATTGTCGACACATTGATTTATTGATGCTTCTGCTTCATCTCGGGGACGGGCGGGACATGTCTATTAGGGTTTTCCAAGATGCTTGACACGAAATTGGCATTATCGACTTTTTAACTATCGTGCAGGAGGAAAAAGACTCTTGAGATTAATTAACATGGTGATCAGCGAAATGATGAGGTATGCCGTCTAGTCTAGTATAAATTCCTCCGTTGATCGCTTGGTCGAGCATTTAATATAGAAAGAAAAGAATTTATTAATTCAAAATTAGAGCGTCGATAGTGCTGGTGAGCCCATTCTAAGCTCTTCTTCTTAACTGATGCAAAGGATGGAAAAGTGTTATAAGCCCCATGAACTCTTTACGCGTAATTTGCTAAAATCTCCGACTCGCCATTTTCACAATTACTTAGCAGGCTCGAAATTCGGAAGAAAAGGAAGAAGAAAAGGATGAACAAGGAGATAGATAGGAGGCATAGAGCAGATTTCTCTAGCAGTTTTTTCTTGGTGGTACAAATTTTACAATGCAGTAGTACTACGATGGATATTTGCGTGTTTTTATCGCAGCCATCAAATTCGAGAGACCATGGCCTGTTCGCCCTGCATTTTGAACTGGAAGGCTGTGCATGAATTGGAGAGTTAATCAGTCGTGTGAATAACGGAAATCCCATTCAGAAGAGCGTGATTGAATGGAATTCTTAAAATTGCAACACCACATCCACCACTGCCTCTAATTCCTCACCCACAATCCATGTGAGCTAAATGAAACCACGGTGCTTTGTGTACGTATATTACGTAAAGAACTACCAGCTCTCTGAGCCGTCTGAATTTTAATGCTGTTGGCAACGTCCCTTTAGTGCGCAACAAAATTACGGCAATCTTTGGAGGCAGCACCCACGGAAGTTTCCATGTTTGAGATTTTGATCACATTGAAACCTTAGCCATTGTCCCAATAATTCTGCGAAATTCGTGCCACGGAAAACTTCAACATTTCTGAGATATGACTAGTTCATTGTCCAAGATCATGGATTAGCAGGATCAGCGTGGGGTGCGAGGCGGTATTGAGGAACCCACGACTGCAACGCCAGCCGCAATTAGCGGCGCGGGTGCCCATAATTGACAGCTCCTGCGCTGCCCGCGTTGCTAATTGCTGATGTCACTCTGAAATTTCGTACCACGGTGGGCCCACCGTTATCCCATGGTTGATATACGGCATGTCAACCATGGGCAAATGGAGGGCCCACCTATTCGCGGGCCCACCGTAGGCTAATGGCTTCCGAGGGCAAGCCGGTGTATTTTCGTGGGGAAACCGGGGGAATTCAGTGGTGGGGGAAACGGGGTGTTTTCCGTGGGGAAACCGGGGTATTTCATGAGGAAAATAGGGGCACTTCTGAGGGCAAATCGGGGCACTTCTGGGAGCGAATCGGGGGGAGCAATTCTGTGTTTTCTCCATATCACTGTTATGTATTGATCACTTTCTTCTGCACAAATCTGGATAGTAAAAAGGATATTTATGGCAGAAACGAAATCAACGTCAATGTATCACAACGACAGGAGAAAGCAATGGAGACCATTGCAACAAAACAATAGACAACAATTATGAGAACAGAGAAATTAGGAATAACATCTCTATAAACACATAACAACGCAATGTCCATCATTGCCACAAAACAATAGACAACAACTATGAGAACAAAGAAATCAAGAATAACATTCCCATAACAACGCAATGTCCATCAGTGCTACGAAACTAACAAAAAAACAAGAATTTCTCAATGTCAATGAGAAATCAAAAAGAACATAATAGATCTTACTATTACAAGAATAAAACAGGGATCCTAATCAAGATGAGGTTAACAGAATTATAAAAATGTCGCCTTCCGAAAACGATGTCATACCTCCCACGGAACAAAAAAACTCAGTACCTAAAGAGTTTTGCGAATCTAGGTAAGGTCATCCTCATTCGGATTATCTGCGATCCTGCTCTGTGCGTCGCTACATCTGCGACGTATGGTCCTGTCCGTTGGTCTGCGCGCCTCCTTTCTAAATCGTATAAAATTACCAAATAATGAAGAATTTGACCAGTACATATATCAAGCGAAACTCAGACCATAGAACTAATCATTGCGTCCAACGATATAGCGAAGGTGGAATCTTGCTCACGACCTGCTGTATGCGGTATGAATGCAGAATGAAGTGTATCACAATCTGTTTAGTATAATAGGGCTATATGTGACAAGAATAAACTGCATACCTTTTAGCGAAGAGCGAAAACTCAAGGGAACAGTGATCAGTCCGTCATTACCGTCTCGAATGCGCATCGTTAGCTTTTTAAAATCTTCGTTGTCGACAACAACCTAAATTGAATATAGCTTTACTGAAATCCATGTTTCTGCTTATAGCTTTACTGAAATCCATGTTTCTGCTATCTTTTTTACTCACCATTCTCAGCATTTGTTTTAAAAAATTTCTGATTTTTGTATCTTCAGACAAATGTTGTCCCACTAAGAATTTCCACTTGGCGTACTCCTCATTAAAGTTCACACTCCCTAAAAGCATTTGTTATCTAAGTCACTAACTAAGTCGTACTGATTCATGGGCTATGGGTATGAAGTCAAGATGTAGCCATAACGTACCCGAAACCATGTGAAAATGCCTTCCTCTTTGGCTATCCGAAACAGAGGCTCAACGACATTTTTGTAGTCCCAACGCTGAGTTCCGATGACGAATGACCGTCTCCTCCAAAGAAAATGACCATACCAAGTTACGTGTATAATCACCATAATATGTGGGTTGTCGAGCCGATTCAACTTACTCGTCATATGGATCAGAGTTAAATCGGCGGGAGTGCCTACCAATGCTCCGCAAGCACCTGCACCAATTCCTAAAGCTGCATCTTCTATGAAAGATAACGGCTTGTCTTTCCTAAAAAAGGTACTGCTTGGTACAATCTGTCATTTTTCTTTTTTACGGACTACCAAACAAAGCATAGGAAAATCACGCGGTGAAGCTCTCAAGCATACATGTGTATACTCCAAGCCTAGTTGCCCGCCTAAGTAGACCTGCACTCAGTCCATTAGAGGGGAGCGAAAAGCCCTTCATTTCGAATGACATGAAACATAGCATGGAAAATCGTTTTGAATTGTCTTTGACCTTAATGTATGAACCTATTCTTTTGCAACCAAACGCTCCACTCGAACCTGGTCAACGGACCGCTTTTTCCTGAAAGCTGCATTCGACTTTTCACTGGAGAATGGGATCAGCCCAGCGAGCGGATCATTTCTATCGATCCATTCCTTAATCTTCGGGAAACCCAACGTCGTCTGAAAGAATAAAGAACGAAAAGTGGAGAAATTGTGTCGAGACAAGCGTTAAAAATGAGCAAAAGCGTCAAAATGAGAGGATCACGGCCTTTAACAAATAACCATAATCCATCCTCAGTTTCCTTTCATTCTAAGTATTCAGCTCTATCGGCTTTTTCTCACACAAATCCTTCTTAACACAAGGCGATGAAAAGAAGAAAAAAGGAAGTTATGCCCGCCCGCACTGGAATCCTTGGGGCCCCATGACATGACGTGAGACAGCTATCGATTGAAAACGGTTGCTGAAAATGGCGGGAAAACAGGGGTCAGGGTGGGCTAAAGGAGGGCAAAGTGTCGATCATCAGTGGGCAAACCGAGGGCGAAGGAGGGAAGAGGAAGATGTTGGATAACGGTGGGCAAATGGTGGGCAAACCGAGGTTCCACCGTGGGAATGGAGTGATGGTGGGGTAACAGTGGGCAAACAGTAGGCAAACGGAGGTTCCACCGTGGGACGGACGAGTATTGAGGGCGTGGGGAAAGGGTGGGCCCACCGTGGAAGTGAAAACAATAGCGGGATTACGGTGGGATATGTGAGGGCGGACACCATATTTGAGGGCCAACCGGGGGG
>KN729068.1:7169-17498 GCA_000816745.1 Ancylostoma duodenale
AAAAAAAAAAAAAAAACTTAACATGAGAGGAGCGAAAAAGCAGTACTCACCTTACGCTTGTCTTTCTGCTTCGCTTTCTTCTCTCGCTGTTTCTTCTCCTTCTTCACTTCCTCTTTCACATGTGCAAGCAGAATACTGAATAGAAATTCTTTCATATAGCTTGCAATTGACCACATGAACGGCAGTATGATTAATCAACCTCTGCAAGGCGAACGCAGCTTCGGGTTCCGGGACAGCGTGTTGGATGGGCGGTCTAAAAATAAAGCAAACTACAAAAAAAAAAGGCAGCGAGAAGAGAAATCTCCGGATGATGCTTACTTAGGAACCGGCGAGTTCCTGGCAGACGGTATCTCCAGAGGAACGGGCGCGATGGTTTCCGCTAAATAGTAAACTTGGAAACTGGTAAACATTGCTTAGTTAAATTACCAAATGGCAACCTGTACACCACAACGTATAGAAAAAAGCACCGCTATTAAGAAAGTCACAATTCCATCAATAAATCAGATCTGTCATCAAAAGTTCATTCCAGGAAGATGAAAATGATGCGACAAGGCGCGAATTGACTCCGCTCAGTTTGAATGAATTGCTTAATGATGTATAGGAACAGACCACGGGTACATGAATGCGACTTCACCTCACAACCCAATATTGTGGCTCTAGAAATAACAACGCTGCCCAAATTATGCACCTTTAGCTTCATGGTCGGGAGCTCAAGCTCTACCATCCGTTCAAACATGACGTCAGGATAGTTTAGAACCTCTTCAGTGCACCAGCATTTCTGATTTGCTTTCATCCCAAATAAAAAAAATATGAAGTGGGTCAGCCCTTTCTACACATGATACCCGACCACTATTACCTCCAATAAAACTAGCAGGTTCGTTAATTTCCCGACGAAGAGAAGCAGCAGTGTAACTTTCTCATACCCTTGCGATGATGGAACTTTTTTGAGCTAATCTGGCACGGAATCCTGATGACAGGCTTCCTAGCTTGAACTGAATGGAATGTCTCCGAAAAATACTATAGTATTTAGACACCTAACTAGTAGAATGTTGAAACGATTGTCCAAATGTATGTTGGTCCAATGTTGGTCTCGATGCTTGTTTTTTTCATTATTTGCCTTAAGTATGAACGGACTTTTCAAATGATTCATAAAACTTTCTGTTTATTATTTCAGTCATTTCGAAAGGAACGGAAGTCACTTTCGAATTTCGTTGGTGAAATAAAATTTAAAAAAAAAACACAAATAAGATCTCAAATGTCAAGCACTCAACAGAAAAAAAGCGTCGCTGAACCTATGGATTACAAGCCAGCCGGCTATTGTTCATATACTGCACTTGCGTTTTTCAGTGAAGCAGTAGTCAAAACATGACAAATAATTATGTGAAAACGTAGCAGAATGAAGCAATAAATAGTAAAACTTTCAAATTTAACATGTAAAAGCAAGCATGGACTTATAAAAATGAAATAAATGAAACTTTTAAATGCTGGCATAAAAGGGAATAGAGAACAATATCCCAACAAGAACTAACCTGCATTCTGATTTTCAAGCTTTGGCATTGGAGAAGTGCTTGGTGTATCCACGTCAGGAATAGGACCCTGAAAAGGAATCGTTTATGGACCTGTAAAAACGAAAATAGTAAAAAGAGGAGCAAATCTCTAGGAATCCATATATGACATCAAAAATTCAACATCATAAGGATCTTTTACCTTCTTGATCTTACTAGGAGTAGTCTTCAACGGCTTCTGATCCTGTTTACGAGGTAGTGTTACTGTTAAGCGAGAAGAAGGCGACTGAAATGCCACAAGATGACAGCAACACTACGCATACTTACTACAGTGGTTCTGAACTGAACACTACCTCTGATCTACTTGTAGATTGTTCTGCACGTTTGAAGTGTGCGGACAAAGGCGAAGGAGTGGGAGAAGGGGAGTAGTTACTGTGAAGATCTTTCTAAAACGAGAAAGAAAAATCATTCAATCTAAAAAGAAAAATAAACAGAAATAAAAGAGAAACGGATAAAAGGAAAAATTTGAAGTAAACACTTATTCCATGATAATGCAGAAAGAACAAGGAAAACTCACATAGCTGCTACTACCCTTCGTCTTCTTACGAGGAGATGAGGTATTTACAGTCAACTCATTGCTAGTGCTTTGCTGGAGTTTCAGAGAAGAAAGGTTGGCACTACTCCGAATTCCTGCAAAAGAAATTTGGAATAGCAAAAAAAAAAGACTACAGCGATCCTAATGCTACTGAAAAGCTTCTCCTCTTTGACCTAATTGAAAAGGATTCAATATTTACAACAGAAGAAAAGAAACATTAGAGGCACAAAATTTAACAACCAATCAAGGACAGAAGAGCTGAAAACATGAAAATTCCTAATTATACTGAGAAGAAGTCCGCCAATGAAAAAGAAGTTCAAGAAAACATCTGCTCTGCCAACTGCTTGTATAATGCGCCTAGATTTCTGGATGAAACGTTACTACTGAAGATTTACCAAATAAGTGGAAAACCCACGTCACGTGTACAACTGGTTGCACAAATTATCACGAATTTATTAATTATGGAGACGAAGATATTGCACATGAAAATAATATCAGCCGGTTAATAGTGAAAATTTAGCATATCCCGTACACTGAGCGTCAACTGAAGTGCGTTTGTAGCGGACTCCAGGAGCAGAGGTCGAGACCGCGCCATTGGCTTTGGAATTGTCATCGTAATAGCAACTCACAAGGTTTTCTTGAGAGTTTTTCGTCCTAAATAATTTTAAAAAAAACCCTATGCTTTGCTATCAGACGATTCTAGCGCTAGCAGCGCTGTCGCTTCGCATACTCTTGAGTCCGCGAAAAATGCATTTCCATCGACGCTCACTGTACCTGCACATTCTGCACAAAATGGGCTTCAAATCTGGCATATGCCTCATTATATTAGAGATGTAATCTGAGAGGGAGAGAGGCAGGGGGGAGAAGGGCTAGAGAGAGATTGAAAATGTCAACGGTAAACACAGCAAAGGAATAAAAATATTAAAGCAAAACAATCTCGAAATGAAAAGAAAAAAGTGAGAAAAAAGGAAAAGGTTTCACGCAAGGAAAAAATAGCACAAAACACAACGACTCACCAGTAGCTGAACTATGATCCTTGCTTGTGTCAAGAAAAGATGGCTCTTCATGACCACGCCGTAACAGTCCTAACGATTTTGCATCCATATTTGAAAAGTCGGGGAAATCCGCAGGACCACTGCAAAAACCACAATCGGTAGTGGATATGACGGGGCCAAACTGGATTCAAAACTAAGCTGACCCTTTCTTTTCCACTGAGGTTGATGGTTTCATCACGGCGAGGTAATCGGCACCTGAATTGAATCAGAGCATTAAATGGCAAATACTTCAACTATTTGAATGCAATACCATCCGACGTCCATTCTGGATGTGCTGCCGGATAGTAAGGAGGGATGTGAGCAGGGCGATCCTGAACTGCGCACATCAGGGATCAGACAGTTTGAGGTGGAAGAATACACTTTCAAACTATGAACCTCAAGTTCCTTAGCGCTCGGTTGAGGAGCAAACAATGGCCTTGCATTCGGGTGTGCGACGGGGAACTGGCACATCTTAAAAAGTAAAGCTTGGAGAAGAAATAAGTCGAAACAACTGCTCTGAATCTCCAGAAGGGAGTCACGTCTCCCAAATTCAAACCAGAAAGAACTATATGACAGAAAAAGCGAACAAAACCAAATCCTCACCGGTCTTGGCTGGCCAACGTTACCGACTTGCAGGAGATAATCACGCATTTCAACTGTAGAAAACTTTAACCGGCTAAATGTGAGGTTCATGTCATCGGGAGTGATTTCTGTACGACAGGCTGCAAATAGTAGTACTGATACATTACATCGCATTTGTGAACTCACAGAATAAAATGAGACAATCTCAATCGCCATAAGGAAAAAAAAACAAGAAAAAAACCATTATGAATACATAAAACGACAAAGCAAAGAGTAATCCCGTTAAATAATCAGCATTTGCACAGGTATTCTTAAATAAATGTTTGAGCTATGTAAAAAAATTCGATAAAGAAGCCTAATCGTGGGAACGAAATTCATTAGAGGTGCTTCCCCAAAATATTTTTATAGGAAACAAAATTCACATGAATAGTAAGCAAAACTCAAACGATTACGAATTCAATGCCCTGTTCGAAATCTTATAGTGGCAAAGCAATATTTTATTTCAAAATCAGTAAGCTACCAAATAAAGTTCGTAAAAAATGAAAAGCCTACTGCGAAATATTATAAACTCAAAGCGAAACAAACGGAATAAAATGGACCGATGACAAGTTGTGTTCTTTGCAAGAAGGAAAGCCAATAAAAATCATTTTATGAAGATTCAACATTTTTCCCCTAGGGAACTTGATTAGCAAATTCAGAGAATTCAAAGAAAAATATCATTCTAGTAAAACGAAAGAAAAGGTAGGTCTCAGCCGACCGTTATGCAAAAGTGAATTGTTACAAGCCCTTAATTCCTTGATGTTCCAAAGAAGACGATCAAAATATCAAAACAAAACAAGAAAGTGACAGAAGCTAAACCATAACAAAACACGATGATCCAGCAAAACTAAAATGGAAACTAAAATGTGTGCAAAATTCTGAACTTGAAAATAAAAAGACAGTTATGAAAGTTGAGAAAAGAAATAAATACAGGGCATCTATACCAATAGTTGAAAAACTCACCATGTTCGGCCAGAACCTTGCTTCGTGACCATAATTCCACCATAAATCGTCGCATAACATCGGTGAGAACATTTAGTGATTCACCGGATACGGATGAGAAGCCGATATTCTCGAGGATATGACCCGTGGCGGTCCGAAGACCTTGGCGAGCCACCTCCTCGGGGGACGGCCACGATCCCATAGCATTTGTCTCCCTTTTCACACCCGGCTGAATACGGTGACTTATTCAGAAGGTTAGAAATTAGAGCTATTCAGCAGAAACATGTAAAATCCTTCAAGAATAGCGGAAATCAACATCGGACATGCAACGGACGTAGCTTCGGAATGAGACATGGATTTCGAAATCACATGAGGTTATTCTCGTACCCCACATCCAGAACACTACTCATAAACAAAATACAAGTAGCAGTGGAAAAAAGACCATGAAAAACAACTAGGAAGAGGTGGGAAAACACGAGACATCCCAGAAGGCGATAAACGCATCACCCATGACGAACAAAATGCCCTCAAGAACGTCCTTATCCACAGCTCACTGCTACTATTAGTGAACAACCACTATTCTAATCCTAAGACATGTATTTACCGCAAGATTACTCTCATACTCATCTGTTGATTCTAATTTTTCTTTACAGCTATGATTTGCGAGCGAAAAGGCCGATCGATGACGTGCAGAATGCGACGGCGTACGCTTGTCCGCCGGTGGTCTATTACCACCTGCAGGGAGTCGCTGCGGGACCAACCATTGCTAACGGAGTACTCTGTCGACCAGGCAGACGGGTTGGAACAGGGTGAATGAGCGCAGCTGCAAATTGAAGGCAGTGTCTAGCCTCAGAAATCGCTGGCGAGATTTGTGCAGAAAAAGAGCCTCCGTAAGTTGCCAAGAAGAATGGTACACCTGAAATGCCTTGAAACCATCCGGAAGCCTGGATTCTGGATTTATACGTTATACATTCACGGGCTACTGGTAAAACCACAATCATGGGCCCCGTAGAAAGATATATTGACCATTTTATAGCATTTCACTACCACTGAAATCAAAACGTTGAGCTGATCCAGAATCTTTTAACATCTCAGAATCGAAATGTGGTGAGACACTGCCTTTAAACCCGGGTTGATTTCACCGTTTAACGGCTACATTTTATTTCTGAATGGTTCTGAATGTACATGTGCAGTTGCTACGAAGAAAAACCCAAAACTCATTTATTTATAATCTCCCGGTGCTACTAACTATTGCGAGTCAGCTCATATCGAGTAATATGAGATTGTCCTGAATATCGTTGCAAATTGGGATATATGGTGTGGAAAATATTCGATACAAATACTCGGACTCGCCTCCTGGTTTTTCGCACTTGCCGTATTCGTGAGATGGTGCTGACGTAGCCTTAGTTTTCAATAAAGGTGGTTGGAGCCGACAGTTGCAAGGCTCGCCGAATTTGGGTCGGAGCACTTGTCACTTATCTCCTTCTGTGACTATTTGTTGCGCAGCGATATCACATGGTGTGCCTCCTTTTAGTTGCTTTATTTCCATATAGAAATACACGGAAATTCAGCAATCAGAGCACGCAGTGTTCGCCTTCGCGGCGCTTAGAGATCTTCGTGTGAGCCGCAAAGCCCTCATCTGCATGGAAGGGCCCGTTTTCCCTCGAAGCTACCTCCACCATTTGGCCCAGCGGTCCTCGGCCTGCTTCGGGACTGCTCAATTTGCTCTCAAAATCCCTGAAAAAAAAACTTGGGAATTCCCGGTATCCCCACGAAAGTTCGCCGCCCCCCGGTTTCAGTACGGAAACCCTCAGGATATTTGATTTTCGGCGCATGGGCTTGACATGTGTAGGGCTAAAGGATATGCATCCAAGTTGCGCCGAAGTTCAATGCAGTAGAATGTACTTTCTCAACATTCCAGTGCAGCATGTGTAGGAAAACTATTGCATAATGACCACTTATAATTTCATATGTAGTCTATTTTTCATCTAATTTCTCTCCGACTAACGTTCTAATTGCTCCTTCCCAACGAATACCCCTATTCCTGTTTTTTTAACTGCAAATCAAGAAGCCTTCCAAGCGGAAAGATATTAACTTACTGTTTTTTGATAATTTCCTGCTCGTAATATCCTGTCATAGCCCGGCCGTACTCAGTGGTATTATCTCTGATAACTGTGCAGCACGAACGCAGCCCGAACGCCGTAATGGTTCCGTTAGAAACACAAACACTAGCAGCAACGGTTGCCAGTTGTTGCCATCCCCCCTCCATTGCTGCCATCCCTCAGCAATTGCTCCTAAAGGGACGAAAGCTTGAGCAGCAATCAAGGGGAGGATGGCAGCAACTGGCAAGCGTTGCTGCTAGCTTTTCTAACCGAACCACTACGCCGTTCGGACTGCGTTCGTGCTGCAGCGTTATCAGAGATAGATGAATGCCTTCAGAGCACCACTGTGTTCCACGGTAGCATATGTATGTTCGTTGAAAGTGAATGAACATTAGGCATGATGGGATTTTTCACTTTCCTCATCGTTTTCATACCTATGAGATCACGTTGGTGTGATCCGTAGCAGTGAAATGTTCAAAAAGAAACCCTTGCTGCTGCTAAAACCTCAAAAAAAAAAACTGCTTTCCACCCCGACATGTTTTTGAGCGCGCTCTGTTCATGGGTGATTATCCCCTTGGAATTTTTGATTTTATCCGTGAATACTGGAAGTGCAGACCCGGACCTATCAGCCCAACAAACACAGGATCAGAAAAAAAACAGCCACTTGCCCCTATTTTGACCCATCATGTGTTCATTTGCGTATCTATTTACGGCACTATTCGGCTAGTTCTGCCTCAAAATTCCGAGGTAAAAATTGCTCCGTTTTTGTAGGGTTACTGTAGGTATACTGTACATGCGGTATCTCATAGAATCCTCTCAAATTTTACATAGAGGGATTGTTTCGGGCGTTGACCTCGACTATCATATCCGTTTTGTATCGTAACCACATTTTCGTAGAGACGCAGTAGGTATACGGCAATAAATTCAGAGAAAATACCGATTTAGGGATAAAACGAGGGTGGTATGCAAAATAATGTTGGTAATCATGATCAACGCCTAAAACAACCCCTCTTTGCAATATTTGAGAGGATTCTATGAGATACCGCATCTACAGCATATCTACCGTAAACCTACAAAAACGGAGTTACAGTACAAAATGGATAGGATGACCGTGTTCAGCACCTCAAATAATCCCCCTTATGCGAAGTTTGAGCGAAAAAAAATTTCTCGAAATTTTGTGGTGGAGCTAGGCGAATTATTTATGCTACATATTTACATATTTACGTGAACAATGGTATGATTGTTCTGTATCCAAACATCTTTTCTGGCACATTTGAACTGGTATCATCACTTTTCTGGTTTTTTTTTTCGCTGGTGTACTTGTACCTGGTGTCGTAAGCTTCGGCAAGCATTATTTCATCTGCTCGTATCCATTGTTCTAGTTTGACGTCAAGTTGGGTGATGCTACACTAATTTTTCTTTTTCGACTTCTTTTGCTGTTTATAGGCCGATACAAGCAAGTAGGAAGGACGTAAACACGACTAGACCAAGCCAGAGAAAAGTGCCGTGCAAGCCCAGGATTAATGAGGGCCACTCCAACGAATGCATACATGTTATGATTTTGTAGTTCATTTGGGCACTTATCAAGATGTTTATAGACCTTCTACTTTTTGGTTCCAAGTCTGAGGACGGGGGGTGGGGCGGGGGAATAAGATAGCCAAAGAATGTGTAGCACTTCCTGTATGAGTATGGCTCATTCTACTTTTGGCTGAAAATGTAGTCCAAAGTTAAATTACCAAATTGCTTTTGTGAATACGTACGTATACATGTTTTTACAGTGAGCATCGATGGCGGTGCGTTTTTTCGCGGACACAAGAAGCACGCTGCGCGGCCGCGCCGCTTGCGCTGGAATCGGCGCTCCAGTGGCAAATGAGGGTTCTTTCGATAGTGTTTCATCATTTATGATGTTAACTACCAAGAAAACTAATTAGCGATCAAGAAACTTCTCGAGTTCGCGAAAAACGTACCCCAGTGACGTTTACTTTACAATTTTACGTTCCAATGTATTCTTTTGGTTACGTCATAGTCTCGCACAATCTTAAGGTTCTCACACAGCCACCTGTTTACGTTCGACTACAAAATTACACCAAGCTGTCGTGAAAGCAGTGATACTCGCTCGGACGTGTGCTCATGTTCACTTCTAACCATTATGGCATAGTTTATTACATTTACCCAAATTACTTCATTTGTCACAATTTACAGAGTAATGCTGTTATAATGCATCAAGTTTCTCTATGCAACAGCCCTTGAGGTCATTTCTCAGTGCCCTCTGGAACCCAACAATGTCCTTCACCGTGAAACCTTTGTCGAAGCATTCACCATTATCCACGCTTACATTGTAGTAATCCTTTGCCTGTCGGCGGAAATTTCTGGAATAAGGATGATTACTTTTACAGTTCAAGGAATTGTTGTCACCAGTAAAACTGGAAGCAGCTGAGTACGTTTTCGATTGTTTTTCGCGTACGAATCTGCAGCTGCCGAAAGCCGACGTATTAGTATAGTAAAGCGGGTTTCGAGCTGACTACTTGCATTACCCAGGAGTGAATGAGCTTGATTACCTCTTCATATCACATGCCCACCATGTGAGGCCATTACTGCCCCAGTTCTTGGCGTACGAGTCGCACTGCGCCGCGTACTTGATGCGCTTCACGTCGCAGATGTTCACTATTTTCTTATTGCCGAGCGGGAAATAGTAGCTTTCGATGATGATTTTGCCATCTTTCACCTGAAAATCCATGGCTGACATCAAAAGGAAAAATGAAAGAGCTGAGGAAATGGTGATTATGCTTGGAGGGGCTCTTTGCTGTTCTTTTTCTACCAAATTTTCGAGTTCGTTCCTTTAGCAGTTACCAACGGAACGATTCTATGTTGAGCACCACTTACAGTTGTTTTTTTTTGGCAGTACACAGAAGTGACCTTCATGTAACCTTATGATGTATGTCACTTCTTTAATGTAAAATTTAACTAGCAGTGCGAGCACGTCATTCACCTTTGCTACATATTTTTCCAAATATACCCTTCGTTGTGGTTACACCTAGTAGAGGTACCGTTTTGTATCTTCCACTAAACAGTTCCTGCCCCATCACCACTATCGTTTCTTGATGACTCTCATTCCTGCGAGGTGAAATGAAAATTGAACTCTGTAAATAATTGAGATCTCCCACCCATGTGCCGATCTGCTTATTACAGTGTTTCATACGTATTTCACTCTATATGCAGTGCCGAACAATCATTTTTGCATCACAGAAAATCGATTACCTGGCGTGTCGCACCGCATCAACTACACGGCGCGGCGGACTGGCGGTTTTTCGGAAACGGCCTCACGAAAACGCATAAGTAAATGCACGTGGAGGTCTATTCAGTTACGCTATAGTTTAAAGGCAGGGCCCACCTCATTTTCGTAGTTGAGGTAACAGCAGATTCTGCATCTCCTCGACACGCTGATTCCAGCGGTATACATAAATTGTCTCGAAACGGTCTTCAAACCCGTATTCAAGAACGGGGCTTGTAACAGTTTGCTAAGGCTTATT